>CM065363.1:710000-740000 GCA_033032245.1 Poecilia picta | reverse complement strand
TATCTAAACTAGTTGTCTCCGGTGTTGAGGCGGTTGTCCAGCGGCGGCTCACCTGCAGCTCCTCCAGGGCGGCGGGTCCCAGGAGCCCCAGGCCTCCGTCCCCCAGCGCCGCCGCTCCCTCCCCGAGCCCGTGGAGGAGCCGCGGCACGGCGGCGAGGTCCCGCCGGGGGTCGAGGCTCAGCGCCCGGTGCGACTGCGCCAGCAGGCCGCCGTCCTCCGAGCGCGACCTCTGGGAGTGCCAGGCCGCCTGCTGGTGCTGGTGCAGCGGGTTGATGGACGGGTACGGCTCCGGCAGGTGCGGGTAGGCCGGGTCCTGGTTCTGCGGGAACGGCAGCGAGGACTGCGGGTAGGGCGGCGGGAAGTAGGGCGGCTGGAAGTCCGAGGCCGGCGTGTGGCAGAGCGGTGGAGCCGCGGAATAGGCGGCCTGGTTCAGGGAGGAGAGCTGCGACAGGCGGCCGCTGGGAGCCGAACCGCTGAGTCCGTCCGCCCGGTCCTGGACGGGAAGAACCGACAAATCAGTGTTTAAGAATCTCATTGTAAACATAAGATCACTTTGAAAACGAGTTAAATAGTTTCAGGTTGAAGTGACGGTGACAGCCTGTGGAGTCAGAGGTCAGAGGTCAGCGCGGCTAATGCAGCGCTGCGGGGGGGCGGTGACCTGTAAACCCTGTGCGGGTAAACGCAACATAAAGCGCATCCGCACATCCAGCCGCATCGGCTTCCTGCTGCTGGGTCAGGCGGGTCGATGCGGGTCGATGCTCCGCAGCCAAACCAGGCCACGCCGAACCGGGTCACTCCGAACCGAATCCACGCAAGTTTCTCCTAACAGCCCAACTGGATCCAGCCCCGCAGAGCGCCGCCGCCGCCGCCGCCGCAAACTGCGCAAACTGGAGTTTAATTAAGGAGCGTGACCGCCGCCCCGCGCCGCCCCGCGCCGCCCCGCGCCGCCCCGCATCCTGTGACTCACCATGGCCGAGTACGTGTGGATCAACATCTGGACGCTCCGCGGACCCGACAGGACGGGAGAGTCGCTGCACGCGCAGGTTCCGGTGACGCTCAGGTGTGTCCAGGTGTGGCCCGCGCCCCTCAGCGCTCCATCAGGTGACGCGTGTCCGCCGCCGCTCGCCGTACGGTACCGGTCCGGTTCCGAGCTGGAGATGAAGCTGCTGCCGGAGACGCACGCGCGCACGGAACACACGCGGACTGGAGCGGCCGCCACTTATAGGGCGCGCGCTCCCGGCGGGAAGAGGGGAGGGGTCGGCGGGCCTTAAAGGGCCAGTCCGGTCCAAACGGAACCGCCGCTTCCTCCGGTGTCACTTTAAATGACTTTACGGACCGAGTCACGAAATAAACATCATTAAACATTTGATCTAAAATAGATTTTCTGAACAAAACTCCAGTTTTTATTCTGCAGGTTTTGTGATCAGAGAATCCGACTGGACCCATCGGAACCGGTCCGAGCAGCGGGGTTACCTCGGCTCGGGTCCGGGACTTCCACAGCATCCTGCGGTTCGGAGCGGTTCGGTTCGGCTGCAGCGCAGAGGTTAAAGTGAGGAGGAGGAGGAGGAGACGGGATGAAGGAGTGAGAGATGGAGAGGAGCAGTTTGACTGGGGGGGGGGGGAGGGAGGGGGGAGGGGGGGAGTCCAGCCCACAGCCTCACACCAGAACCGGTTCTGAAGGTCCAGGAGAACCTCTGACGATTCTCCAGGAAAAACCACCAGAAAGTTGTTCTGATTCCAGTTTGGAGGAAAATCCAGAAGTTTGAAAGCGAATAAATCTGAAACAGAACCGGAAGCTGAAGCGTCAGAGACAATAAAGGAACAAGTTCAACTTCCGGTTGGTCATTAATAAAGTTTCAAACTAAACATTTAAGAAACAAGATGGAGCCAATTTTCCTCTTAAACTTAATCATTTTAATTTAATAATTTTCATTGAGGGGTTTCATAAATTCTGCAGTGGTTCCGGTTCTGGGCGGATTGGATCCGGAAGCAGCTGCTGCAGGTGGGAAGGAAAACGGCTGAAACTGGAGCAGAAAAGTTCGGCAGCAGGAAATGATTCGAGTCTGGACCCATTTCTGAAGCAGCTTCTCCACAGCTCGGTCCGGTCCGGTCCAGAACTCTGCTGGGTCTGGTTCGGCTCTTTTCAAGCTGCTCCGCAGCGGAATCGGTTCGGCTGGAGAAAGAACCGAACCGGCTCATTCATCATCAGGTGATGGAAAAAGGAGCAAAACATTAAAACCAGGAAATCAGAACCACGTTACTGGGTCAGAACCAAAATAATCTGTTAAACAGGAAAAACCTGAAAAACAAAATTAGATTTTATATCAAGATATAATTTAAATACACGTTTTTAAGGGGAACCAGAATCTACCCGGTCCAAACCCATCAGAATGTTCCGGTTCTGATCCCAGCCGGATCTGCTGATTGGGTTTAGTTACAAAATAAATCATTTTCAAAAGGAGGTTCTGGTTCCTGTTTTTACACCATCAGAACCTCCAGAACTCTGTTGGTCTGCCGCGGCTGGAGTCGGTGCTCCACCTGCTGGCGGCAGAGAGAAACTGCAGCATCACAGGAAGGAAACAGAAACTTCAGTAAAACAGATTTTATTAAACAAAAGGAAGAACTATTACATGATCAGAACCGGACCAGAACCAGGTAAAGATGAGACCAGCAGACACTGAGCAGAACCTCCTTTAATCTTTCAGTCCCACTGCCGCTCTCAGCCTGTCCATGCGGCCCAACGCGCCGCCGGCCCTCATGGCGTCCCGGACGTCCCGCCGGCAGTCGGGGCAGCGCTCCGCCACGGCGCACAGCGCCTCCTCCAGCGCCTCCTGGCTGCGGCGCTCCGGCGCGGCGCCGCTCTGCGTCAGGACGGCCACGGTGTGCCGCAGCCAGCCTTCGTCCCGGATCGGCCCGCAGAGCCACGGCTGGGCCCGGACGCAGCCGCCCAGCGCCTGCAGGGACAGGCGCCACAGCTCCGCCGCCTCGTCCCAGCTCTCCTCCCAGGCCGCGCCCACCTGGGCCGGACCGGAACCGGGGCCCGGGCGGAGGGCGCCGCGCAGGAACCGCAGGGTGGCAGAGAAGAAACGTCTCTGGCCTGAATCCACCGGACCTGAAGACGAGGGACAGTTAGCAGGGTTAGCACAGTTAGCAGGACGGACAGACAATAGGAGGAGGCCCAGTTCAACGCAGCAGGAGGTTCTGATTCGCTTCAGGCCCGGTCCAACCACCAGCCTCAGAAAACAACTTTCTATTAGCACTGAAAACTGATTTAAGCTAGCTACGCTAACCACAAAGCACTAACCATAAACATTAGCTCTGCTAAGGCTATACCAGCATGGCATTTAGCTGAAGCTAATGCTAAAGCACTATAGCTACATAACATGCAATGTGCTAAATTCAATTCAAACAGATTTTAAAGACTACAGTCCTCCACAGAGTTTTGACATTAAATGCTCTCCATATTAACAAGTCGGCCTGTTTTATTTTGTTCATAACAATAAAAACATATTTGGAAAAAAACAAGAGGAAAGGAAATGGAACTGGATTAGCTTAATTCAAAATAAGAGCGCGAATAAAAATAATAATAGTCAATAACCAAAACTTCAACACAGTTTAACTTTATTTACTTGAGTTTATAAACAAAACTTATATGGGAACCTTGAGTTCTGGGAAGCTAAATGAACGGTTAGCTGGAAGCTCCACTGCATCAGACTGACAGGAATAACAGAGAGTCGGTCTAAAGGTAAAACTCAGCGGTTACAGCGTCAGGTTTGTTTTTCATCCGGACGGCTCGGCCGCCCTGCGATGGCACGGCGTCCCCCCCGGGGGGCGCGCCCCACAGTTTGGGAACCTCTGAACGAGAGGATTGGAAATGAACTCTGACCTCCAGTTGGAGCCTTTAGCCGGCCAATCATCAGCCCCAGAGTGCAGTAATTGGCTGCCAGGACCAGGAGGCGGGGCTTATTCATCAGAACAGGAAGTGCTTCGCTCAGGTGAGCCTCCAAGGTTCTGAAACACGGATCCTTCCTGGAAACGGACACATGGAGTCAGAACCAGAACCAACACCGGAACCGGAACCAGCAGCTACCTGACGCTGTCCGGCTCCGTCACCGCCACGTTCAGGAGGGCGGAGCACGCCGTCTCCATGCTGGGGTCTCTGGGCAGCGCCGTCTGGCTCCGCCCCCTCAGGTCGGTCCAGGTCCGGATCAGGAAGTCCACCAGCAGCGCCGGGGCGTCCGCGCTGAGCAGCGCCGCCCTGGGGGCGTCCTCGGCCGACAGGTGGCACAGGGCGGGCAGCAGGAACCTGGGAGGGGGCGGAGCCTCCATCAGAAGGGGGCGGAGCCTGTGCCGGGTCTGGCAGCAGGTTCTGGGTTTACCTGAGAGCGCCGGCGCCCGTCCAAGCTCCGCCCCCCTCGCTGACAGACAGTCGGGCCGTCCAATCGGAGAGGCTCGGCACGGGAGCTCCCTCCTGCAGGTGGCGCCGGGCGTAGCCAATCAGGAAGGGCAGCAGCGCGGTCACTTCCTCCTTCAGACAGGAAGTCTCCTCGGCCAGCCAGGCGCAGAGCGACCGGAACGTCGCCAACACAAACGGGTCGGAGAAGCGGCCCGGTTCCACCTGGGGGAGACAGACGGGTTGGGCTCTGCAGGGGGGCGGGGCCAGAGGGAGGCGGGGCCAGCAGGGAGGCGGGGCCAGAGGGAGGCGGGGCCAGAGGGAGGCGGGCCAGCAGGGGGGCGGGGCCAGCGGGAGGCGGGGCCAGCAGGGGGCGAGGCCAGCAGGGGAGGCGGGGCCAGCAGGGGGAGGCGGGGCCAGAGGGAGGCGTGGCCAGCAGGGAGGCGGGGCCAGCAGGGGGAGGCGGGGCCAGCAGGGAGGCGGGGCCAGAGGGAGGCGGGGCCAGCAGGGAGGCGGGACCAGAGGGAGGCGGGGCCAGCAGGGGGGCGGGGCCAGCGGGAGGCGGGGCCAGCAGGGGGCGAGGCCAGCAGGGGAGGCGGGCCAGCAGGGGGAGGCGGGGCCAGCAGGGAGGCGGGGCCAGCAGGGGGAGGCGGGGCCAGAGGGAGGCGGGGCCAGCAGGGGGAGGCGGGGCCAGCAGGGAGCAGCAGGGGGAGGCGGGGCCAGCAGGGAGAGCGGGGCCAGAGGGGGCGGGCCAGCAGGGGAGGCGGGGCCAGCAGGGAGGCGGGGCCAGCAGGGGAGGCGGGGCCAGAGGGAGGCGGGGCCAGCAGGGGAGGCGGGGCCAGCAGGGAGGCGGGGCCAGCAGGGGGAGGCGGGGCCAGCAGGGGGGGCGGGGCCAGCAGGGGGGGGGCCAGCAGGGGGCGGGGCCAGAGGGAGGCGGGCCAGCAGGGGGAGGCGGGGCAAGCAGGGGGCGGGCAGCAGGGGGAGGCGGGGCCAGAGGAGGCGGGCCAGCAGGGGGAGGCGGGGCAAGCAGGGGCGGGCCAGCAGGGAGGCGGGCCAGCAGGGGAGGCGGGGCCAGCAGGGGGGCGGCCAGCAGGGGGCGGCCAGCAGGGGGCGGGGCCAGCAGGGAGGCGGGGCCAGAGGGAGGCGGGCCAGCGGCTCACCTGCGGCAGGTAGAAGATGACAGCGCCGAACGCCTCCTGCAGAACCTCCAGAACCTGGCGGCTCTGCTGCAGACTGAGCGCGCTCAGAGCGGTGCGGCGAGGCGGCGCCGCGTCGCCGGCGGTGACGGCCTGCTCCATGGCCGCCTCCATGATGCGGTAGCAACCTGCAGGGAGGAGGAGAAGAAGAAATGGACCAGAACCTACGGAGAGACTTTAGTGCCAATGTGTTTAATACGTCAATCTGCATTTTTTAAACAATCTTCTCAGGTTTTATGTTTTTATCTAATTCTTTCCCGCTGAGCCTTTTAACTTTGATTTTATATTGTCTGACTTCAAATTTCCTTCAAATTTTATCTTTAAACAAATTTGAAACTTTTTTTTCTAAATTATTTCGTCAGACTTTTTTCAGACAAACTGTAAATTTTGAAATGTGTTTTTTTTCTAGATATAATATTTGAGTTTCCAACTCCGACGCTGGAACTGCAGAGATTCAGGCACCAGCAGAACAAGTCAGTGTCTGGTCCTGTTCGGTCCGGTCCTGTTCGGTCCGGTCCAGTTCGGTCCGGTTCGGTCTGGTCCAGTTCGGTCCGGTCCAGTTCGGTCCGGTCCAGTTCGGTCCGGTTCGGTCCAGTTCGGTCCGGTTCGGTCTGGTCTGGTCTGGTTCAGTCAGGTTCGGTCCAGTGCGGTTCGGTCCGTTCGGGTCCGGTCCGGTCTGGTTCGGTCTGGTCCGGTCCGGTTCAGTCCGGTCGGGTTCGGTTTGGTTCGGTCCGGTCCGGTTCTGTCCGGTTCGGTCCGGTCCGGTTCGGTCCGGTGCGGTCCGGTTTCGGTTCGGTCCGGTTCGGTTCGTCCGTCTGGATCGGTCCCGGTCGGGTTCGGTTGGTTCGGTCCGGTTCTGTCCGGTTTCGGTCCGGTCCGGTTCGCGGTCCGGTCCGGTTCGGTCCGGTGCGGTCCGGTCCAGTTCGGTCCGGTCTGGATCGGTCCGGTCCGGTTCGGTCCGGTCTGGTTCGGTCCGGTCCAGTTCTGTCCGGTTCGGTTCGTCCGGTCTGGATCGGTCCGGTCTGGTTCGGTTTGGTTCTCGGTCTGGTTCGGTCGGGTCGGGTTCGGTCCGGTCCGGTTCGGTCCGGTACGGTCCGGTCCGGTTCGGTTCGGTCCGGTTCGGTCCGGTCCGGTTCGGTCCGGTTCGGTCTGGTCTGGTTTGGTTCGCTCCGGTTCGGTCCGGTTCGGTCCGGTTCGGTTCGGTCCGGTCCGGTTCGGTTCGGTCCGGTCCGGTCGGTTCGGTCCGGTCCGGTTCTGTCCGGTTCGGTTCGGTCTGGTCTGGTTTGGTTCGCTCCGGTTCGGTCCAGTTCGGTCCGGTTCGGTCCAGTTTGGTCCGGTCCAGTTCGGTCCGGTTCGGTTCGGTCCGATCCGGTCCTGTCCGGTTCGGTCCGGTCGGGTTCGGTCTGGTTCGGTCCGGTCGGGTCCTGTCCGGTTCGGTCTGGTCGGGTTCGGCGTCCGGTTCTGTCCGGTTCGGTCCGGTCTGGTTCGGTCCGGTCCGTTCGGTCCGGTCCGGTTCGGTCCGGTCTGGTTCGGTTTGGTCCGGTCCGGTTCTGTCCGGTTCGGTCTGGTCTGGTTTGGTTCGCTCCGGTTCGGTCCAGTTCGGTCCGGTTCGGTTCGGTTCGGTCCGGTTCGGTCCGGTACGGTCCGGTGCGGTCCGGTTCTGTCGGTTCGGTTCGGTCCGGTTCGGTCCGGTTCGGTTCGGTCCGGTTCGGTCTGGTCTGGTTTGGTTCGCTCCGGTTCGGTCCGGTTCGGTCCGGTTCGGTTCGGTTCGGTCCGGTTCGGTCCGGTTCGGTTCGGTTCGGTCCGGTTCTGTCCGGTTCGGTTCGGTCCGGTTCGGTCCAGTTCGGTCCGGTTCGGTCCATTTGGTCCGGTCCAGTTCGGTCCGGTTCGGTTCGGTCCGATCCGGTCTGGTTCGGTCGGTTCGGTCCAGTCGTCGGTCCGGTCCGGTTCGGTCCGTTCGGTCCGGTTCCAGTTCGGTCCGGTTCGGTTCGGTCCGATCCGGTCCTGTCCGGTTCGGTCCGGTCGTCGGGTTCGGTCTGGTTCGGTCCGGTCGGGTCGTCGGTCGGTCTGGTCGGGTTCGGTCCGGTCGTCTGTCCGGTTCGGTCCGGTCTGGTTCGGTTCGTCGTCCGTTCTGGTCCGGTTCGGTTCGGTTCGGTCTGGTTCGTTGGTTCGGTCCGGTTCGGTCTGGTTCGGTCGGGTCGGTTCGGTCCGGTCCGGTCCGTCGGTTCGGTTCGGTTCGTCCGGTCGGTCGGTTCGGTCGTTCGGTTCGGGTCCGGTTGTCGGTCTCTGGTCCGGTTCGGTTCTGGTCGGTCGTTCGGTCCGGTTCGTCCGGTTCGGTCCGGTCTGGTTCGGTCCGGTCCAGTCCGGTTCTGTCCGTTCGGTTCGGTCCGGTCGGTCTCGGTTCGGTTCGGTTCGGTTCGTCTGGTTCGGTCGGTCGGTTCGGTCGGTCCGGTCCGGTTCGTCCGGTTCGGTCGGTCGGTCTGGTCTGGTTCGTCCGGTTCGGTCCGTTCGGTCCGGTTCGGTCGGTCCGGTCGGTCGTTCGCGTCGGTCGGTCCGGTTCGGTCCGGTTCGGTCGGTCGTCGGTCGGTTCGGTCCGGTTCGGTCGGTCCGGTTGTCCGGTTCGGTCTGGTCTGGTTTGGTTCGCTCCGGTTGTCGGTCCGTTCGGTGTCCGGTTCGGTCCATTTTGGTCCGGTCCAGTTCGGTCCGGTTCGGTTCGGTCCAATCGGTCTGGTCGGTCTGGTTCGGTCCAGTTCGGTCCGGTTCGGTCCGGTACGGTCCGGTTCTGTCCGGTTCGGTCCGGTGATCGGTTTCCGGTTCAGTCCGGTTCGGTCCGGTTCGGTCCGTCTGGTTCGGTCCGGTCTGGTTGGTTGGTCGGTTCCGGTCCGGTTCGGTCCTGGTTCGTGGTCCGGGTCGGGTTCGGTTCGGTCCGGTCCGGTTCGTCGGTTCGGTCGGTCGGTCGGTCGGTCGGTTCGTTCCGGTTCGGTCCGTCGGTTCCGGTCCGGTTCGGTCCGGTTCCGGTTCGGTCCGGTTCGGTCCGGTCCGGTTCGGTCCTGGTTCGGTCCGGTTCGGTTCGGTCCGGTTCGGTTCGGTCCGGTTCGGTCCGGTCCGGTTCGGTCTGGTCTGATTTGGTTCGCTCCGGTTCGGTCCAGTTCGGTCCGGTTCGGTCCATTTTGGTCCGGTCCAGTTCGGTCCGGTTCGGTTCGGTCCAATCCGGTCTGGTTCGGTCTGGTTCGGTCCAGTTCGGTCCGGTTCGGTCCGGTACGGTCCGGTTCTGTCGGTTCGGTCCGGTCTGGATCGGTCCGGTTCGGTTCGGTTCGGTCCGGTTCGGTCTGGTTCGGTCCGGTCTGGTTCGGTCCGGTCTGGTTTGGTTCGGTCTGGTTCGGTCGGGTCGGGTTCGGTCCGGTCTGGTTCGGTCCGGTCTGGTTTGGTTCGGTCCGGTCCGGTTCGGTCTGGTTCGGTCGGTCGGGTTCGGTCCGGTCTGGTTCGGTCGGGTCGGGTTCGGTCCGGTTCGGTTCGGTCCGGTTCTGTCCGGTCCTGTCTGGTTCGGTTCGGTCTGGTTCGGTCGGGTCGGGTTCGGTCCGGTCTGGTTCGGTCGGGTCGGGTTCGGTCCGGTTCGGTTCGGTCCGGTCTGGTTCGGTTCGGTCTGGTTCGGTCGGGTCGGGTTCGGTCCGGTCTGGTTCGGTCTGGTTCGAACCTGTCCGGTTCTGGTTCAACGATTTGAGGTCCGTTGAACCAGAACTTTACACCGAGTTCCGGTTCTGGACCAGAGGGAAGTTGGACCCGGTAGAACCGGACGCTACCTGTCAGCGTGTTCTGCAGCTCTGGACTTGGATCGTTCCCAGGCGGCTCTTCCAGGCCCATCCGGACCTCCACGCAGGCCCGGTTCACCAGCAGGCAGCAGAACCGGGCCGGACCCACCGACTCCCAGCCGTACAGGTCCAGCAGGCAGGCGCTCAGAACCAGAACCGGCCCGATCTGTTTGGGCGTCAGCTTGGCCTGCAGCGTGGGTCTCAGCGCCGCCCAGACTCCGCCCACCGCCTCCCTCAGCTCCGCGCTCTGCTGCGCCCCCTCTGGCGGCGGCAGGAACCGCACCAGCTGGGCGCACATCTGGAGCCGGGTCGGGTCCGAGGCCCGGCAGAACTCTGAGCAGAGCCTGAGGAGCAGAGAGAGGAGTTCTGCCGGGTGTCGGCGCCAGGCTTCCTCTCTGGTTCCGGACAGCAGGCGGCCCAGCAGCGACAGCGCCCTCTGGTGGCAGCGGTTCTGACCCGCGGCCCGGCACAGCGCCGGCACCGCGCCCCGGGCCAGGAGCCGCTCCGGGCCCCGGACGAGCCCCGACACGGCCGTCAGAACCCGGAAGCAGTCCGCCACCACGGCTTCGTCCAGACACTCGACCTCTGACCTCCTGCTGTCCTCCCCCTCCCCCCCGCTGCCCCTGGGCCGGGCGTCCGGACCGGCCTCGGCCCGGTTCCGCCCGTCGGCCAGCAGGCCCAGCAGCAGCGGCACGGTGGCGAGCAGCTGGGGCCGGGCGGCCATGTTGGGGTCGGTGCTGAGGGCGGCCAGCAGGGCGGCGCCCAGAGACAGCAGCTCCTGGGCAGGAAGTCCCGCCCCTTTGGGGTCCCGCAGGGCCGTGACCAGCAGGCGGGCCGGGAGGGCCGGGCCCACCGCCTCAAACAGCCGCCGCATGGTGGCCGGGTCCAGCTGGCTGGCAGGGCACAGCCGCGTGATCTGAGGGAGACACAGCCGGGTCGAACCGGGTCGGAACCGGGTCAGAACCGGGTCAGAACCGGGTCAGAACCGGGGCCAGTTGGCAGGGTATCAGCTATGGTTAAAACATAGATGGAGGTTTTACTGTAATAATGTTAATAACATTAATTATAAACAACTGGTGATGGATTTGAACCAGTTTTAATTGTTTCATGACGTATTGGACCAATCAGAGGAGCAAGAAATTCAAATGAAATTCAAAACTTTCATGTTGAAGGGCTGGATGACCGTTTCCTGTCTACACGGCAGCTGATTGGCTGCCGGGACTCCGCTACCGCCTACTGTTGTGTTACCGTAATACACCATGTATGCGCGCAGCCGGCTGACTGAGACTCACCAGCAGCAGCGCCGCTAACGTCTGGCTGTCGTTCTTGGCGTGCCTGAGCGCGTGCAGACACCTGTCCAACACCTGAGTCTGGGCGTCACCGAGACGCCTTCCGCCTCCTGCTGCTCCCTGCTGCGCTTCCTCTGCCGCTCGGTCACCCATGGTAACCCTGGCAACCGGCAACAGCCGAAAACGTGAATCCCGACCGCAGAGAGACTCTTAAACCTCTTAAACCTCCTCAGTGAGGCGTCAGACGCGCCGCAGCAGCTTCTCAATCCTCCCGTAGCAAAATAAACTACCAGAAACCAATAAAAACCCTCAAACAGTCGCGGGGAACCAATCAGATCAGGGCTTGTTGCGTAGTGAGGGCGCCATTTTGAGCCGAGCCGTGAAAACGAGGCATTGACTGGGTGTGCATCGTTTCACAGCCGGCGCGTCGGCCGGAGACAGAGACGTTGAAAAGCGTGGTATTCCAGGCAGTGGTTTGGGTTTCCGGTCTTTGTATTTTTAATAATAGTTTTTTTTTAAATACGTCTACAGTGATTGATGACGTCGTAGACTTCAGTGACGTTCCCACAGGGGAGTGCGGCGTTCCAGAGCTAATCCCCTCCCACACCGCCGTGTCGTCATTTCTTCCTGGGTGATCTGCCGGCTGATTGTAAGAGATGCGACCTGTGACTCTTATTTACTGTCCATAATCTGAGTTAAGATGGTTTCTGAGGAGACAATCAGTCAGTAGGAGGTTGAATAACTGGATCCGCCCGGTCTTCCGGTTTTACTCCATAACATAAAGGCTGATTTGCTGTCAGGGTTGTAGGTTTGAATCCTGCCCAGTGACCTTTCTGCATGGCGTTGGCAGGTTTTCTCTCTAAAACCATCATCTTTTTAACAACACGGCCATGTCTGACTGTGTGAGGCGGGTTCGGGGTTCGCTCTGGTATCGGTGACGGACTGATTAAAGCTAAACAAATGATCAGCTGACTTTTAAAAGTATTGATCAAAACGGTTTTCCATACTTTAACTTCCAAGCACGTCATGATTCACCTTTTAAGGAAACAGCCAATCAGAGCAGAGTTGGTGTAGTAGCGCCAAGCTGCCGCCAGGTGGCGCGAAGCGGAAGTCTGATTAAAGTTTGTTCATATTCAGGTAAATGGAGATTTAAAGCCACAGTTGGCCCGGTTACATAACAGAACCGAACCTGTAACGGGTCCATCCCTGGGAACGTATTTCAACTCGAACTGTTCCCTCCGTTTGGTTCCTGTCAGACTTTTACGTTGAAAATCCCTCCACCGGAAGTTGTGTTTTACATCGTTGATCCGTCTCAGCAGCTGGACGGTTCCGCTCTGACCCACTTTACGGTCCGGAGGGCCGGAACCAGCCGCACATCTCCGCCACCGAACCCTGGGAGGCGGCCTGACCGCTGGCGGAGCCTCCGGACCGGACCGAGCTCCGGATCCAGCCCCGGTTCCTGGAGCTGATCAGCTGATCCTGGATTAGACAGGTGAGCCTCACCGAACCTGCGGTACCGGGCTGTCAACCCGACCCACTCCACGGCGAACCGGCCCTCCATGTTCCTCCAGTTTGTTCCCGGTTCGGGCTGAACGCGGGACCAGCATCAGGTTCTGGTCCGGACTGGGAGGTCCAGCCGGTTCTGTCAGGTCTCAGGGTTCTGGTCCGGACTCATGAAGGGATCCGAACCGGAGACCTTCAGCTGGTTTGGTGCAGAAGAGCTCAGAGTGTACAGAGACCTCCGATGGGGCCCCTCAGGGCTCAGTGATGGGGCCCCTCAGGGCTCAGTGATGGGGCCCCTCAGGGCTCAGTGATGGGGCCCCTCAGGGCTCAGTGATGGGGCCCCTCAGGGCTCAGTGATGGGGCCCTCAGGTCAGTGATGGGGCCTCAGGGCTCAGTGATGGGGCCCCTCTGGGCTCAGTGATGGGCCCTCAGGGCTCAGTGATGGGGCCCCTCAGGGCTCAGTGATGGGGCCCCTCAGGGCTCAGTGCTGGGGCCCCTCTGGGCTCAGTGTGGGGCCCTCGGCTCAGTGATGGGGCCCTCAGGGCTCAGTGATGGGGCCCCTCAGGGCTCAGTGATGGGGCCCCTCTGGGCTCAGTGATGGGGCCCCTCAGGGCTCAGTGATGGGGCCCCTCTGGGCTCAGTGATGGGGCCCCTCTGGGCTCAGTGATGGGGCCCCTCAGGGCTCAGTGATGGGGCCCCTCAGGGCTCAGTGATGGGGCCCCTCTGGGCTCAGTGATGGGGCCCCTCAGGGCTCAGTGATGGGGCCCCTCAGGGCTCAGTGATGGGGCCCCTCAGGGCTCAGTGCTGGGGCCCCTCTGGGCTCAGTGATGGGGCCCCTCGGGCTCAGTGATGGGGCCCCTCAGGGCTCAGTGATGGGGCCCCTCAGGGCTCAGTGATGGGGCCCCTCTGGGCTCAGTGATGGGGCCCTCAGGGCTCAGTGATGGGGCCCCTCAGGGCTCAGTGATGGGGCCCCTCAGGGCTCAGTGATGGGGCCCCTCTGGGCTCAGTGATGGGGCCCCTCAGGGCTCAGTGATGGGGCCCCTCTGGGCTCAGTGATGGGGCCCCTCAGGGCTCAGTGATGGGGCCCCTCAGGGCTCAGTGATGGGGCCCCTCTGGGCTCAGTGATGGGGCCCCTCAGGGCTCAGTGATGGGGCCCTCAGGGCTCAGTGATGGGGCCCCTCAGGGCTCAGTGATGGGGCCCCTCAGGGCTCAGTGATGGGGCCCCTCAGGGCTCAGTGATGGGGCCCTCAGGGCTCAGTGATGGGGCCCCTCTGGGCTCAGTGATGGGCCCCTCAGGGCTCAGTGATGGGGCCCCTCAGGGCTCAGTGATGGGGCCCCTCAGGGCTCAGTGCTGGGGCCCCTCAGGGCTCAGTGATGGGGCCCCTCAGGGCTCAGTGATGGGGCCCCTCAGGGCTCAGTGATGGGGCCCCTCTGGGCTCAGTGATGGGGCCCCTCAGGGCTCAGTGATGGGGCCCCTCTGGGCTCAGTGATGGGGCCCCTCAGGGCTCAGTGATGGGGCCCTCTGGGCTCAGTGATGGGGCCCTCAGGGCTCAGTGATGGGGCCCCTCAGGGCTCAGTGATGGGGCCCCTCAGGGCTCAGTGATGGGGCCCTCATGGGCTCAGTGATGGGGCCCTCTGGGCTCAGTGATGGGGCCCCTCAGGGCTCAGTGATGGGGCCCCTCAGGGCTCAGTGATGGGGCCCCTCAGGGCTCAGTGCTGGGGCCCTCAGGGCTCAGCGATGGGGCCCCTCAGGGCTCAGTGCTGGGGCCCCTCATGGGCTCAGTGATGGGGCCCTCAGGGCTCAGTGATGGGGCCCCTCTGGGCTCAGTGATGGGGCCCTCAGGGCTCAGTGATGGGGCCCCTCATGGGCTCAGTGATGGGGCCCCTCAGGGCTCAGTGATGGGGCCCCTCAGAGCTCAGTGATGGGGCCCCTCTAGGGCTCAGTGCTGGGGCCCCTCAGGGCTCAGTGATGGGGCCCCTCAGGGCTCAGTGATGGGGCCCCTCTGGGCTCAGTGATGGGGCCCCTCAGGGCTCAGTGATGGGGCCCCTCGGGCTCAGTGATGGGGCCCCTCAAGCTCAGTGATGGGCCCCTCAGGGCTCAGTGATGGGGCCCCTCAGGGCTCAGTGATGGGGCCCCTCAGGGCTCAGTGATGGGGCCCCTCTGGGCTCAGTGATGGGGCCCCTCAGGGCTCAGTGATGGGGCCCCTCAGGGCTGTCCTCATTGCTTCTTGTGTTGACATTAGCTTTCCATTGTTTTGTAGATGTTAGCCAACATAATCAGCAATATTTCTATTCATTTTAGCTCATTAACTAATGTTTGTTTACCAAAGGCAGAAAGTCAATGTTAGCATTACACACATGCTAACGGTAGCAGCTAAGAGTCAACATGATGCGATACTGATGCCATTTTAGCTAACCTTAGAATTTTAGGTAAACATGCTAGCTTTAGCAGTCATGCTAATAATAGAATTAATTTTGATAGAGTGATAGCAGCTAGCGATAGCCTCCATGCTACCCAGCAGCATTTTGGCTAATTCTGGAAATTCTCCTGACATGGAATCAAAACAACCCTCATGTTGTTTGTGGCTGTTTCGGCTACAGAACCAAACCGGGCCTCAGAACCAAACCGGGCCTCAGAACCAAACCGGGCCTCAGAACCTCTGGCTCGGTTCTGACCCATGTTGGATTTCCTCAGAAACTTTCCCGCTACATTTTTTTATTCGGTCCAAAATGGAGGAATGTGACCAAACCGCCTCCAGCCTGCCTCCGCCCTGCCTCCGCCCTTCTGGACCGGTTCTGCTTCCAACACAACCAGGGATCGTTCCTGCAGAACCTCCGACTGTGTCCAGCTGTCCTCTGACTTTAACTAGGACAGAAGCTGTGGCGTAAAGCCGACTCATCAAGTGTTGGATCTCTGGCAGAAGCAGAATCCGCAGAAACTAGACGCGTGTGAAAAGCAGGAAACCAATATCAGGAAGGAGGCGGGTCGGGATCGGGTCACCGGACCGGAACCGGAACCGGCTGCAGCAGCTGGAAGCAAAAGCAGTTTGAACTGTGCTGACAGCCTCTGGCCCGGCCCAGGCTGAGTTCTGCTGTTCCTCACCGTCACGCAGCGCAGGAAACTCACTGAAGAAGAAGAAGAGTAAACACTGGCAGAGGCTCCGCCCCACGCTGAGCTCTGGACTTTGACTAGGCCTGGTTTTGTCGTAGCTCTGCTGCTGTGTTCGGGTCGTGGTTCTGTTGCTGACCCAGTTGGATCCGGTTGGTGGTTAGCTCTGGGGTTCCCACACGACTCCAAACAGCTTTGACCTCTGACCTCTTGGTAAACCCACAGAGATTACGGAATATTTACAGGAATATAAAACGATTAAATATAATAAAGATATTCGATAATTATGACATAAATAACAACCTAATTCTATCTGATTAAACCATTAATAACAAACAATACACATTTCCAACGGTGATGGTATAAATGTAATATTGTAAAGCTCATTTTATTTCTATAGCTCATTTTATTTCTATAGCTCATTTTCAGCAACAAGGCAAAAGAGGAAAACGTTAATAATCCAAATTATATAAGCTAGAAACCCTAGTATTTTAAATAGTACATTTAAAATGTGATTAAAACATGATTCAAATGTAGTTTTATTTAAATGTAGTTTTATTTAGATGTAGTTTTACTTAAGTTTTATTTCTTCCTCTGCTGTTTTTCCCTTTTCTCTGTTGAGGAGAAAAAACAGCTTCATGAATCTATCAGCCAATCAGAAATCAGGAATCATTTCAACAGAAATTATGATGAAAACGTCACATAAAATGTTAGACTGACGTCGTTACTCGTTGCCATGTCCGGGTCAGAACCTCTGGTTTTGGTTCTGCTGTTCTCTCCAGCTCACCTCACCGGTTTGGACCTGCGGTCAGAACCGGGCCGTTCCGGTTCCCTGCTGAGGCGGCCATGTTGGATCTGGTGGTCAGGGTTCTGGTTCCGACCCGTTTTCACCCGGCGCCTCACTGCAGCTCACTGCCAACCTGACTCCTCTTCATCTGCTCTTCTGTCCAGAACCAGAACCAGAACCAGGTGAGCAGCTGATTATTTACAAGATAAATATTTATTTCATCTATTTAGTTTTATTTGTAAGTTTATTAAAATGTAACTTTTAATCATTAAATTCTTATGTGTAATTTGTTCTAATTTATAATTTATTTACATTTAATTGTTATTTTTTAATTAATGTATTTCTTCATTATATTTATTTACTAAATGTTTCTAATGTCATTTTTCTTTATTATAAAAAAATCATTTAAATTTCATTTCAGGGCAAAAAAAAAATAAATGTAACTGCAACAATAAAATCATAACAATATGAAAATAATAAATAATAAATTTGTAATATTTGTGATAACTTTAACTCCAACGTGAAAAATATTGGAAAATCAAAATGAGGACAATTTAATCTTTTAATTATTATGACCAGTTGGAAACGACTGAGTCAGTTTTTGAGTATTTATTTTTCGGTCTGTTTTCTTATTTGCACATTTCTGGTATTTTCATCTTTATTCTACTAATATTTTTTTTGTCTCTTCATCAAATATTAAATACCAAATTAAACCTTATTTGATCTTTTTTATTATTTATTTTTTGTAAAAATGTTTTTATAATATTTCATGGTTTAGATGAAATGTGACCTGAGGTTCTGGATGTTTGTCTCCGTTCCTCCTGCAGGTTCTGGTACCAGGTGGAAAATGTCCGTCCGTCCGGATCCGGTCGCCTGGCGCTGGGCTCCCCTGCTGCTGCTGGCTCACCTGTGGCTCCTGGCTCCGCCCACAGGTGACCCATCCAACATGGCGGACACACGGGGCTCTGTGTGGCGTTGCCACGGCAACAGCAGTTAAAGGTCCAGTTGGGCCGTCCTCGGTCCAATCCGTCCCACCAGGAGACAGAACCGAAGGTTCAGCTGAGCTAAAACTCGGTGATGGCCAAACATGAGCTAGCATGCTAATAGCTATTAGCATGCTAGCGTTAGCATGCTAATGGCTATTATACTAGCTTCTTTGCTAACGTTTATCGTTCCCATTTTTACTTTTCCAGATAAATTCTAATTTAATCGGCTCTTTGATAAACTTTCAGTTGAAGAAATTTTAACAGGTTTTGATTATCGACGTTTATGTTCATGCTCTTATTTTGAAGTGGGCGAAGACGCAGCAGTTCTATTTCCTCTCGTCACAGGCCTTTGGTTTTTCCAATAACTTTATTTAAAACACAAAAAATTCATAAACAAAATAAAACAGACGGTTCTGACCCGGTTCTGACCCGGTTCTGACCCGGTTCTGACTCGGTTCTGACCCGGTTCTGACCCGGTTCTGACCTGGTCCTGACCCGGTTCTAACTCGGTTCTGACCCGGTTCTGACTCGGTTCTGACCCGGTTCTGACCTGGTCCTGACCCGGTTCTGACCCGGTTCTGACCTGGTCCTGACCCGGTTCTGACCAGGTTCTGACCCGGTTCTGACCTGGTCGGTCCTGACCCGGTTCTGACCTGGTTCTGGCCCAGTTCTGGCCCGGTCCTGACCCGGTTCTGACCCGGTTCTGACCCGGTTCTGACCTGGTCCTGACCCGGTTCTAACTCGGTTCTGACCCGGTTCTGACTCGGTTCTGACCCGGTTCTGACCCGGTTCTGACCTGGTCCTGACCCGGTTCTAACTCGGTTCTGACCCGGTTCTGACTCGGTTCTGACCCGGTTCTGACCCGGTTCTGACCTGGTCCTGACCCGGTTCTAACTCGGTTCTGACCCGGTTCTGACTCGGTTCTGACCAGGTTCTGACCCGGTTCTGACCTGGTCCTGACCCGGTTCTGACCAGGTTCTGACCCGGTTCTGACCCGGTTCTGACCCGGTTCTGACTCGGTTCTGACCCGGTCCTGACCTGGTCCTGACCCGGTTCTGACCCGGTCCTGACCTGGTCCTGACCCGGTTCTGACCCGGTTCTGACCAGGTTCTGACCCGGTTCTGACCTGGTCGGTCCTGACCCGGTTCTGACCCGGTTCTGACCTGGTCCTGACCCGGTTCTGACGTGGTTCTGGCCCAGTTCTGGCCCGGTTCTGACCCGGTTCTGACTCGGTTCTGACTCGGTCCTGACCTGGTCCTGACCCGGTTCTGACTCGGTTCTGACCTGGTTGGTCCTGACCCGGTTCTGACCCGGTTCTGACCCGGTTCTGACCTGGTCCTGACCCGGTTCTAACTCGGTTCTGACCCGGTTCTGACCTGGTCCTGACCCGGTTCTGACCAGGTTCTGACCCGGTTCTGACCCGGTTCTGGCCCGGTTCTGACCCGGTTCTGACCCGGTTCTGGCCCGGTTCTGACCCGGTTCTGACTCGGTTCTGACCCGGTCCTGACCTGGTCCTGACCCGGTCCTGACCCGGTCCTGACCTGGTCCTGACCCGGTTCTGGCCCGGTTCTGACTCGGTTCTGACCCGGTTCTGACCCGGTTCTGACCAGGTTCTGACCCGGTTCTGACCCGGTTCTGACCTGGTCCTGACCCGGTTCTGACCAGGTTCTGACCCGGTTCTGACCCGGTTCTGGCCCGGTTCTGACCCGGTTCTGACTCGGTTCTGACCCGGTTCTGACTCGGTTCTGACCAGGTTCTGACCCGGTTCTGGCCCGGTTCTGACCCGGTTCTGACTCGGTTCTGACCCGGTCTGACCTGGTCCTGACCCGGTTCTAACTCGGTTCTGACCCGGTTCTGACTCGGTTCTGACCCGGTTCTGACTCGGTTCTGACCAGGTCTGACCCGGTTCTCTCGGTTCTGACCCGGTTCTGACTTGGTTCTGACCCGGTCCTGACCTGGTTCTGACCAGGTTCTAACTCGGTTCTGACCCGGTTCTGACTCGGTTCTGACCCGGTCTGACTCGGTTCTGACCAGGTTCTGACCCGGTTCTGCCCGGTTCTGACCCGGTTCTGACTCGGTTCTGACCCGGTTCTGACCTGGTCTGACCGGTTCTGACCGGTCTGACCCGGTTCTGCCTGGACGTGGAGTCCAGTGTTTGGGGCGTGATGCGTTCACTGACTGCTCTCCCTTTAGCTGATTGTGCTGCTGTGTGTGACCCCTGACCTCTGACCCCTGTCTCCCCCCAGGCCGGGCCGCCCCCTGCCGGGTGTCCGGCGGCGTCCTGGGCCTCCACTGGAGCGGCGCCCTGAGGCTGGGCTGGGTCCCGCTGGCGTGGGGCCGCGCCGGCGCCCCCTGCTGGGAGGCCTGCTGCCTGCGGCGCGGCTGCGGCGCCGCGTGGAGCGGCGTGGGGGGGGGGGGGGGGGGGGGGGGGGGGGGGGTGGCAGCGCCGGGCCGCCGCGCCTGCTGCTGCGCGCTGCTCCGGGGCCGGCCGCAAGGGCGCCGCCAGCCGCACAGGCCGCAGCCGCACCAGGAGGGCCGCAGCCGCGCCAGGAGGCGCCGCAGCCGCACCAGGAGGTGCTGCAGCCGCACCAGGAGGCGCTGGGGCTGCTGCAGCTGCTGGACAAGGTGAAGGACAACAACATTTACCACACAGAACAATGAGGAAAAAGCTCCGAAACATCAGTTTCATTGCTGTGTTTGTGACGGGTGCAGAGCTGTGGGGGGGGCTGGGGGGCCCCGGGCCGTATGGGGCCCCCAGCCGGATGGGGCCCCGGGTCTGGGGGAGCCAGGTGGGGGGGGGGGGGATGGCTTCAAGTCACTCAAATGTCTGACTATAGGCGGAGAAAGTCGCCCCCACCTGGTGAGAAATGTGTATTTAATGTTAAAGTGACCTAGTCAGTCCCAGTGACTGTTTGACTCACGCGGTGGAGACACTGACTTGTTCCTGGTGGTCTGGGATGTTTAATGTCCTTAATTCACCAAACGTTACGGCTTCTTACACTCTGCATCTCATTTCACCAGATGTTGGAAACGTTTCTGTTCTACTTCAGTCATGTTGTGACTTTCCTCCTGTAATTAAACTTAAAAATCATGAACCGGCTCTAATTGTTCCACCTGAATTCAAAGTGTAAATCAAGATGGCCGCCCCGATGACGTCACTGTTTCCGCCTGCAGGTTCCGGTCCGGATGCGGCGCAGGAATCCCAGGCGCGCGGGGGACGCGGCCCCGTCGCCATGGTAACGCCACAGAACAGCGCTCCGTCGGCAGGTTCCGGTTCCGACCCGGTTCTGATCGTGACGCCGCGCGACGCCCAGCAGAACCTCAGCCTGCCGACCAATGGCAGCTCAGACGGAACCGCCGACCCCACCGCGCCCTCCAACGTCACGACCGTGGCTCCGCCCCCAGCAGGTGGGTGCGTGGACTTTGACCCCCCCCCACCCAGATCCTGAGGAGTTTCAGTGTTGAGGCTCTGCAAACAGGAAGAACCGAGGCATCACTTCCTGTGAGCAAATATCAGGACACCAGAAACGATCAGCTGCTCCACCTCACAGATTCATGGAGCTAACGGTTAGCTGCTAACGGTTAGCTGCTAACAATTAGCTGCTAATGGTTAGCTGCTAATGGTTAGCTGCTAACACGCAGCCGTTAATCCGTCATAAAATACATTTCATTCTGGATCAGCTGCTCTACCTCACAGATTCATGGAGCTAACAGTTAGCTACTAACGGTTAGATGCTAACAGTTAGCTGCTAACAGTTAGCTGCTAACGGTTAGCTGCTAACGGTTAGCTGCTAATGGTTAGCTGCTAAACGCTAGCCGTTAATCCGTCATAAATACATTTCATTCTGGATCAGCTGCTCTACCTCACAGATTCAGCTGCTAACGGTTAGCTGCTAACGGTTAGCTGCTAATGGTTAGCTGCTAACACGCAGTCGTTAATTCCGTCATTAAATACATTTCATTCTGGATCAGCTGCTCTACCTCACAGATTCATGGAGCTAACAGTTAGCTGCTAACGGTTAGATGCTAATGGTTAGCTGCTAACCGTTAGCTGCTAATGATTAGCTGCTAACGGTTAGCTGCTAATGATTAGCTGCTAATGATTAGCTGCTAACGGTTAGCTGCTAACAGTTAGCTGCTAATGGTTAGCTGCTAACACGCAGCCGTTAATCCGTCATTAAATACATTTCATTTTGGGGATTTAAGAGAATAAAATGGTAATTTCGTGATAATAGTTCTGATCATGATGTTGAGCATCTTGTGATGTTTTTTTGGCGTAACTCCTCGTAACCCGCTGAGTACCTGCGGTTTCCGAGGGTCCGTGAGCGCCCGCGCCCGCGCCGCGCCGCGCCGCTCACCTGTCCTGCCTGCTCCAGTCAGGGACCTGGTGGTTTCGGCCGGAGAGAGCGTGGAGGTGACGCTGCCGCGGAACGAGGTGGAGCTCAACGCCTACGTGGTTCCCACGCCGCAGCCAGGTAAGGTCTCACCTGGGGGCGGGGCGTCGTGGAGAGGGGCGGAGCTTCATGACGCTCCACGTCCGGTTCTGTGCAGGAAGCAGCTACGCCTTCGACTGGCGTGAAGACGCATCAGTCGATTACAGCGCACAGGTGGAGGACACAGGGCAGACTGAAGTCACGAGGTGCTGTCCTGGTTCTGGTCATGGTCCGGTCTCTGGTCCTGGTCTGGGGATCTGGGTCACTGGGGCAGAGCTGGTCTGGTCTGTCGAGTCGGTCTGGTCCTGGTCCTGGTTCAGGTCCTGGTCTGGTCCTGGTCCTGGTCCTGGTCGTCTGGTCCTGGATCTGGTCCTGGTCCTGGTCCTGGTTTCTCTGGTCTTCTGGATCTGGTCCTGGTCCTGGTTGTCCTGGTCCTGGTCCTGGTTCAGGTCCTGGTCCTGGTCCTGGATCTGGTCCTGGTCCTGGTCCTGGTTCTCTGGTCCTGGTCCCTGGTCCTGGTCCTGGTCTGTCAGGTCTGGTCTGGTCCGGGCCCTGATCTGGTCCTGGTCCTGGATCTGGTCCGGTCAGGTCCTGGTCCTGGTCCTGGTCCTGATCTGGTCCTGGTCCTGGCCTGGTCCTGGTTCAGGTCCTGGTCCTGGTCCTGGTCCTGGTCCTGGATCTGGTCCTGTCCTGGTCTGGTCCTGGTCTGTCCTGGTCCTGCAGTCCTGGTCCTGGTCTGGTCCTGGTCTGGTCCTGGTCCTGGTTAGGTCCTGGTCTGGTCCTGGTCCTGGTCTGGTCCGGGTTGTCCTGGTCCTGGTTCAGGTCCTGGTCCTGGTTCTGGTTCCTGGTCCTGGTCCTGGTCCTGGTCTGGTCCTGGTTCAGGTCCTGGTCCTGGTCCTGGTCCTGGATCTGGTCCTGGTCCTGGTTCAGGTCCTGGTCCTGGTCCTGGTCTGGTCCTGGTCCTGGTCCTGGTCCTGGTCCTGGTTCAGGTCCTGGTCCTGGTCCTGGTGTCCTGGTCCTGGTCCTGGTCCTGGTCCTGGTCCTGGTTCAGGTCCTGGTCCTTCGGTCCTGGTCCTGGATCTGGTCCTGGTCCTGGTTCAGGTCCTGGTCCTGTCTGGTCTTGGTTCTGGTCCTGGTCGTCCTGGTCCTGGTCCTGGTTGTCAGGTCCTGGTCCTGGTCCTGGTCCTGTCTGGTCAGGTCCTGGTCCTGGTCCTGGTTCTGGTCCTGGTCCCCTGGTCGGTCTCTGGTCCTGGTCCTGGTCCTGGTCCGGTCTGACCTCCCCCCCCCCCCCAGCTAACAGAGGGTCTCTACGTGTTCGAGGTGACGGTGACAGACGGTGACGGCGCTTCTGGGCGGAGCTACGTCAACGTCACCGTCAGGCCAGGTGAGAGGGAGGCGGGTTCTGTTCAGTTCGTCGGTTCTGCTCAGTTCTGCTCAGTTCTGTTCAGGTTCTGCTCAGGTTCTGCTAGGTTTGCTCAGGTTCTCGTTTCAGGTTCTGTCAGGTTCTGCTCAGTTCTGTCAGGTTCTGCTCAGGTTCTGTCAGTTCTGCTCAGGTTCTGCTAGTTCTGTCAGGTTCTGTTCAGGTTCTGTTCAGGTTCTGCTCAGGTTCTGCTCAGGTTCTGCTCAGTTCTGTTCAGGTTCTGTTCAGGTTCTGTCAGGTTCTGCCAGGTTCTGCTCAGGTTCTGTTAGGTTCTGCTCAGGTTCTGCTCAGGTTCTGCTAGGTTCTGCTAGTTCTGTAGGTTTAGGTTTGCTCAGGTTCTGTTCAGGTTCTGCTCAGGTTCTGTGTTCGTTCAGGTTCTGTTCAGGTTCTGTTCAGGTTTGCTCAGTTCGCTCAGGTTCTGCTCAGGTTCTGCTCAGGTTCTGTTCAGTTCTGCTCAGGTTCTGCTCAGGTTCTGCTCAGGTTCTGTTCAGTTCTGCTCAGTTCTGCTCAGGTTCTGCTCAGGTTCTGTTCAGGTTCTGTTCAGGTTTGCTCAGTTCTGTTCAGGTTCTGTTCAGGTTCTGCTCAGGTTCTGCTCAGGTTCGTTCGGTTCTGCTCAGGTTCTGTTCGGGTTCTGCTCAGGTTCTGCTCAGGTTCTGCTCAGGTTCTGCTCAGTAAGAGTTTAGCAGCTGTTTGAATAAAGATAAACACATTTATATAATATGATGATTACATTCATTAATTGATAGTTTTTCATCTGCTCATGAATAAGTAAATGTTTATAATAAGTAAATGTTTATAATAAGTAAATGTTTATAATAAGTAAATGTTTATAATAAGTAAATGTTTATAATAAGTAAATGTTTATGAAATGAGCGTCATTAACCCTTTCAGAACCAGAACCGGCCTCATCAGCTGTTTTCTGCTTTGTTGGCCAAATTATGACCTTTTTTAATTTGGTCCTGGGCCGAACAACATCCTGTAAAGGGCCACAAACGGCCCGCACGCCACACTTTGGACACCCCAGTTGATAAATGAGCAGATGGCCTGAATGGACGTCCCGTGACGTTCCGGTTCCGGTTCTGCTCGGCTTAATGCCTCGTTTTCGGCCTGGCAGAGCCGCGCGTCAACAAGCCCCCGGTTGCCACGGTTTCCCCCCGGTACCAGGAGGTCTCCATGCCGACCAGCTCCACGGTGATCGACGGCAGCCGTGAGTGGCCGTCGCCGGCCGCCAGCGCCGCCGGCCGCCGCGGCGCTGACCCGAACCTTCCTCTGCGCAGAGAGCACCGACGACGACAAGGTCGTGACCTGGCACTGGGAGGAGGTCAAAGGTCCCCTGAGGGAGGAGAAGGTCTCTGCCGACACGCCCATCCTCACCCTCACCAAGCTGGTTCCTGGGAACTACACGTTCAGGTGGGGCAGGAGGAACCCGGTTCTGGTCCAAACACAGACGGGGGCTGGGGAGGCAGAACTTTTCTCCGAGTGAAACGTGTGAATGAGGTTTGTTCCTCGTTGCTCCTCCAGTCTGACCGTCACGGACTCGGACGGCGCCACGGACTCGACCCAGGCTACCCTGTCTGTCATCAAGGCCAAGGACTACAAGCCTGTAGCCAACGCCGGCCCAAACCAGGTCAGAACCGCCGTCCTGTTGGCTCTGGACCGTACGGCGCCAGCATTTGGACTGTTCTCCACCCAGCGGGGGCTACTTGCTACTTGCTACTGACCGGATTAATGATCGGCCGGCATCACTAGCTGAGCAGGAGCGTACTAGCTAGCGTTAGCTTTGGAGAGGCTAATGATTAGCATGGTTAGGCTGGTCATCCTACTTCCTCTGCTGTCCATTATAATGGATAGGCTAGCATTAGCATTAGATATGCTGGTGTTACCATTAGTTCAGTTAGCATTAGCATTGGATAGGCTAACATTAATGGTTAGCATGAAGTATCTGTAGGATTGATTGTTTTTTGTTTACTGTAATCCAAAGTGACGCTAAGTGTAAACATGCTAAAGCATCTAATGTTATACTGCCTTTTTATTAGCTCTGGGTTAAAACTTCAGTGCTCAGATGCTGCAAACATGGACAACATTATGCGACGTTAAAAGCAGAATATTTAAAACCTAGTTGGTAATTTGTGAAACCTCTTTTTAATTTGTGAAAGTTCAAATATTAGGTGGAATTTCACCTTAGCCAATTGTTAATTGAAAGAATTAGTACAAGTCAAGGCATGCTAGATGATAGCCTATCCATGGCTAATGTTAGCTGTGGATAGCCTTGCAGTAGCCTATTCAATTTAAACACCAGCTTGTCCAATGCTAATGCTAGCTAATGCTATCTGTGCTAATGAACAGAAGAAGTAGGCAATTCAGTGGAGTTAGCCTGGGCTAGGCTATATAGCAACTAGCATTGTATAGCTTAGCACTAGCATATCCAATTTAAACCCCAACCTGTCTAATGCTAACACTAGCCTATCCATGCTAATGGGTAGCAGAGGAAAAGGCAACTCAGTGGATGACCAACCTAGCTATGGTAGTTGTTAGCCTCTCCAAGCTAACGTTAGCTAGCCTTCTCCCTCTCAGTTACTGCTGTTGGTCAGATCAGGAGCTAGTTTTGGATAAAACCTTCTGGAACATCGAAGCAGCCACTACTGGGTGAACAGCAGTCTTAACTTTGGCAGCCGTAGAACCGGGCCATAGAACCGGGCCGTAGAACCGGGCCCAGGCGGTACCAATGCGTCTCCCTCCAGGCCATCCAGCTGCCGAGAAACTCCATCACGCTATACGGCAACCAGAGCACCGACGACCACGACAACCTGAGCTACGAGTGGTCGCTGAGCCCGGAGAGCAAGGACAAGGTGGTGGAGATGCAGGTGAGGTTCTGCGGCGCCGGGTCGGTCCGGGTCGGTCCGGGTCGGTCCCGGGGCGCTGGCCTCAGCGTTGCCGTGGTTTCCAGGGCGTCCGGACGGCGATCCTGCAGCTGTCGGCCATGCAGGAGGGAGACTACACCTTCCAGCTGACGGTGACGGACTCGGCAGGACAGCAGGACACGTCCAAGGTCATCGTCATCGTGCAACCGGGTCAGAACCGCCTCGGTTTGCTTCATGGTCCGATTGGATTCAGAACCTTCCTGTTGGTCTGTCTGCCGATAAACGCAGCAGGAAGTATTCAGGCTTTTCGGTTCTTAGGTCAAAGGAAGAAAACGAGACGTTTCAAACTGGTTCTGGTGGTTCTGGTGGTTCTGCCGGGTTCTAACGGTTCTAACGGTTCTGCTGCAGAGAACAACCAGCCTCCGGTGGCGGACGCCGGGCCGGAGAAGGAGCTGACGCTGCCGGTGGATGAAACCACGCTGGACGGCAGGAAGAGCAGCGACGACCAGCGGATCGCCTGGTACCACTGGACCAAGACCAGGTCGGTTCTGGTTCTGGTTCCGGTTCTGGAGGTCCACCGGACTCCAGCTGATCCAGAAACCCTGTCTGGACGCTCTCTGCTCCTCCAGCGGTCCGGACGGCGTGAAGATCGCCGCCGCCGACGAAGCCGTTGCCACGGTAACGGGCCTGGAGGTCGGGGAGTATCACTTCACGCTGACGGTGGCCGACGACAGGAAGCTGGAGAGCAGCGACACGGTGAAGGTCATCGTCCGAGAAGGTCAGCGGGTCGTTCTGGGGCGGGGCTCACAGCCAATCAGGAGGCCTGCAGCGCCTCACAGCCAATCAGGAGGCCTGCAGCGCCTCACAGCCAATCAGGAGGCCGCAGCGCCTCACAGCCAATCAGGAGGCCTGCAGCGCTCACAGCCAATCAGGAGGCCTGCAGCGCCTCACAGCAATCAGGAGGCCTGCAGCGCTCACAGCCAATCAGGAGGCCTGCAGCGCCTCACAGCAATCAGGAGGCCTGCAGCGCCTCACAGCCAATCAGGAGGCCTGCAGCGCCTCACAGCCAATCAGGAGGCCTGCAGCGCCTCACAGCAATCGGAGGCCTGCAGCGCCTCACAGCCAATCAGGAGGCCTGCAGCGCTCACAGCCATCAGGAGGCCTGCAGCGCCTCACAGCCAATCAGGAGGCGCGTCTGCAGCGAGTGTCTGTCCCTGGTCCCCAGAGAAGGACCGTCCTCCGGTGGCCGGGTTCTGTCCAGCCGTCCGTCTCGCTGCCCGTCAGAACCGCCGTCCTGGACGGATCCGGATCCTCGGCGATAAAGGCGGATGAGCTTCCAGTGGAGCCGAGACGACAGCAGCCCGGCGGCGGGGGTGAGACGCTCCGGTCCGGTTCTGGTTCCGGTCCGGTTCTGGTCCGGGTGAGACGCTCCGGGTCCGGTTCTGGTTCCGGTCCGGTTCTGGTCCGGGTGAGACGCTCCGGTCCGGTTCTGGTTCCGGTCGGTTCTGGTCCGGGTGAGACGCTCCGGGTCCGGTTCTGGTTCCAGTCCGGTCCGGGTGCTGGTCCGGTTCCGGTTCCGGTTCCGGGTGAGACGCTCTCGGTCCGGTTCTGGTTCTGGTCCGGGTGTGACGCTCCGGGTCCGGCTCCGGTCCGGTTCTGGTTCCGGTCCGGGTGAGACGCTCCGGTCCGGTTCTGGTTCCGGTCTGGTTCCGGTCCGGGTCCGGGTCCGGTCCGGTTCCGGGTCCGGTCCGGTTCCGGGTCCGGTCCGGTTCTGGTTCCGGTCCGGGTCCGGTTCGGGTCCGGTCCGGGTGAGACGCTCCGGGTCCGGTTCTGGTTCCGGTCTGGTTCCGGTCCGGTTCCGGTCCGGTCCGGGTGAGACGCTCCGGTCCGGTTCTGGTTCCGGTCCGGGTGAGACGCTCCGGTCCGGTTCTGGTTCCGGTCCGGGTGAGACGCTCCGGTCCGGTTCTGGTCCGGTCCGGGTGAGACGCTCCGGGTCCAGGTCCGGTCCGGTTCTGGTCCGGTCCGGGTGAGACGCTCCGGGTCCGGTTCGGTCGGGTCCGGTTCCGGGTCCGGTCCGGGTGAGACGCTCCGGGTCCGGTTCCGGTCCGGGTCCGGTTCTGGTTCCGGGCCGGGTGAGACGCTCCGGTCCGGTTCTGGTTCCGGTCCGGGTGAGACGCTCCGGGTCCGGTTCTGGTTCCGGTCCGGTCCGGGTGCTGGTCCGGTTCCGGTTCCGGTTCGGGTGAGACGCTCCGGTCCGGTTCTGGTTCTGGTCGGGTGTGACGCTCCGGGTCCGGCTCCGGTCCGGTTCTGGTTCCGGTCCGGGTGAGACGCTCCGGTTCCGGGTCCGGTCCGGGTCCGGTTCCGGGTCCGGTCCGGGTGAGACGCTCCGGTCCGGTTCTGGTTCCGGTCCGGGTGAGACGCTCCGGTCCGGTTCTGGTTCTGGTCCGGGTGAGACGCTCCGGTCCGGTTCCGGGTCCGGTCCGGGTCCGGTTCCGGGTCCGGTCCGGGTGAGACGCTCCGGTCCGGTTCTGGTTCCGGTCCGGGTGAGACGCTCCGGGTCCGGTTCTGGTTCCAGTCCGGTCCGGGTGCTGGTCCGGTTCCGGTTCCGGTTCGGGTGGAGACGCTCCGGTCCGGTTCTGGTTCTGGTCCGGGTGTGACGCTCCGGGTCCGGCTCCGGTCCGGTTCTGGTTCCGGTCCGGGTGAGACGCTCCGGTCCGGTTCTGGTTCCGGTCTGGTTCCGGTCCGGGTCCGGGTCCGGTCCGGTTCCGGGTCCGGTCCGGTTCCGGGTCCGGTCCGGTTCTGGTTCCGGTCCGGGTCCGGTTCCGGGTCCGGTCCGGGTGAGACGCTCCGGGTCCGGTTCTGGTTCCGGTCTGGTTCCGGTCCGGTTCCGGTCCGGTCCGGGTGAGACGCTCCGGTCCGGTTCTGGTTCCGGTCCGGGTGAGACGCTCCGGTCCGGTTCTGGTTCCGGTCCGGGTGAGACGCTCCGGTCCGGTTCTGGTCCGGTCCGGGTGAGACGCTCCGGGTCCAGGTCCGGTCCGGTTCGGTCTGGTCCGGTCCGGGTGAGACGCTCCGGGTCCGGTTCCGGTCCGGGTCCGGTTCCGGGTCCGGTCCGGGTGAGACGCTCCGGGTCCGGTTCCGGTCCGGGTCCGGTTCTGGTTCCGGGCCGGGTGAGACGCTCCGGTCCGGTTCTGGTTCCGGTCCGGGTGAGACGCTCCGGGTCCGGTTCTGGTTCCGGTCCGGTCGGGTGCTGGTCCGGTTCCGGTTCCGGTTCCGGGTGAGACGCTCCGGTCCGGTTCTGGTTCTGGTCCGGGTGTGACGCTCCGGGTCCGGCTCGGTCCGGTTCTGGTTCCGGTCCGGGTGAGACGCTCCGGTTCCGGGTCCGGTCGGGTCCGGTTCCGGGTCCGGTCCGGGTGAGACGCTCCGGTCCGGTTCTGGTTCCGGTCCGGGTGAGACGCTCCGGGTCCGGTTCTGGTTCCGGTCCGGTCCGGGTGCTGGTCCGGTTCCGGTTCCGGTTCCGGGTGAGACGCTCCGGTCCGGTTCTGGTTCTGGTCCGGGTGTGACGCTCCGGGTCCGGCTCCGGTCCGGTTCTGGTTCCGGTCCGGGTGAGACGCTCCGGTTCCGGGTCCGGTCCGGGTCCGGTTCCGGGTCCGGTCCGGGTGAGACGCTCCGGTCCGGTTCTGGTTCCGGTCCGGGTGAGACGCTCCGGGTCCGGTTCTGGTTCCGGTCCGGTCCGGGTGCTGGTCCGGTTCCGGTTCGGGTGAGACGCTCCGGTCCGGTTCTGGTTCTGGTCCGGGTGAGACGCTCCGGTCCGGTTCCGGGTCCGGTCCGGGTCCGGTTCCGGGTCCGGTCCGGGTGAGACGCTCCGGTCGGTCCGGGTCGGTCCGGGTGAGACGCTCCGGGTCCGGTTCTGGTTCCGGTCTGGTTCCGGTCCGGGTCCGGGTCCGGTCCGGTTCCGGGTCCGGTCCGGTTCCGGGTCCGGTCCGGTTCTGGTTCCGGTCCGGGTCGGGTCCGGTTCCGGGTCCGGTCGGGTCGGTCTGGGTCCGGGTCCGGTTCCATATCCGGGTCCGGGTCCGGGTCCGGGTCCGGTTCCATATCCGGGTCCGGTTCCATATCCGGGTCCGGGTCCATGTCCGGTCCGGTTCCGGGTCCAGTTCCAGTTCCGGTTCCGGGTCCGGGTCCCGGTCTGGGTCCGGGTCGGTTCCATATCGGGTCCG
>CM065363.1:645000-705000 GCA_033032245.1 Poecilia picta | reverse complement strand
CCTGACTGGACCGGGCCGGACCGTACCTGACCGGACCTGACTGGACCTGACTGGACCGTACCGGACCGGACCTGACCGGACTGGACCGGACCTGACTGGACCGGGCCGGACCGTACCGGACCGGACCGGACCGGACCGTACCGGACCGGACCGGACTTGACCGGACCGGACCTGACCTGACCGGACCGGACCTGACTGGACCGGACCGGACCTGACCTGACTGGACCGGACCTGACTGGACCGGACCTGACTGGACCGGGCCGGACCGTACCTGACCGGACCTGACTGGACCGGACCGGACCGTACCGGACCGGACCGGACCTGACTGGACCGTACCGGACCTGACTGGACCGTACCGTACCGGACCGGACCTGACCGGACTGGACCGGACCTGACTGGACCGGGCCGGACCGTACCTGACCGGACCTGACTGGACCTGACTGGACTGTACCGGACCTGACCTGACCGGACCGGACCTGACTGGACCGGACCGGACCTGACCTGACCGGACTGGACCAGACCGGACCTGACCGGACCTGACCGTACCGGACCTGACCGGACCGGACCGTACCGGACCTGACCGGACCGGACCGTACCTGACCGGACCTGACTGGACCTGACTGGACCGTACCGTACCGGACCGGACCTGACCGGACTGGACCGGACCTGACTGGACCGGACCGGACCGTACCGGACCGGACCGGACCTGACTGGACCGGACCGGACCTGACCTGACCGGACTGGACCAGACCGGACCTGACCGTACCGGACCTGACCGTACCGGACCTGACCGGACCGGACCGTACCGGACCTGACCGGACCGGACCGTACCGGACCGGACCGGACTTGACCGGACCGGACCTGACCTGACCGGACCGGACCTGACCTGACTGGACCGGACCTGACTGGACCGGACCTGACTGGACCGGGCCGGACCGGACCTGACTGGACCGTACCGTACCGGACCGGACCTGACCGGACTGGACCGGACCTGACTGGACCGGGCCGGACCGTACCTGACCGGACCTGACTGGACCTGACTGGACCGTACCGGACCGGACCGGACCTGACCGGACTGGACCGGACCTGACTGGACCGGGCCGGACCGTAGCCGGACCGGACCGGGCCGGTCCTGACCGGACTGGACCGGACCTGACTGGACCGGGCCGGTCCTGACCGGGCCGGAGGTTCTGCTGCATGTCTGCGTGTTTCCTGTGTTGTTGACCCACCTGACGGTCCGATTGGGCTTTTATTCTGAAATCCTGACCCACACTGGAGAAGCGCCTGTTAAGGCCTTGAGATGCTGCTGGTGAACTTTGACCCCGTTCTGTCTCTGGTGTTGGATTCAAAGCTGGTCGCTGCAGACAGGAAGCTCACATGGCAGAAAAACTGACTGTGTGCCTCATTTTAGCTTTGGTTTTATTTCAATAAAAGCTTTTACTTTCCTTTCGAAGTGGAACCAGGATGGGGTTTTAATCTGTAGTCTTCCTGCTTAGACACCAGAACCATGACTTTTATCTGGGTGATCAGATTTAACTGAATGTTTTCTTATTTATTCTACTTTGTCCTGAAAAGCTCATAACTTCTAAAGCTGAGGAATTTAAATAGCTTTGAGAAAAGATGTGAAAACTGAATGTTGCTTTTCTAAAAATCAAGAGGAAATTATTATAGGTTCCGATGTGAAGCGGGAGATTGATGAAGTTTCCTCTGCTCAACCTGAAGCAGCCTGGTTGTTTCCTGAAACGCAGAGACGCCATGTTGCTTCTTCTCATCCATCTGTCCTTTTGTCTGTCAGCTGGTCTGCATGTAGGACCTCAGATCTGCAGAGTGAGTGTGAAGCCAGAACTGGGAGCCACTGGTTGATTTTCTAATGTTTAATGAGGGATGGTCCTCGTCCATCTGTGGTCAAACCTAATGAAACTGGATCATCTGTAAATCGAAATAAAATGTTTTAAGTTTATTGTAGAAAAAAAATGGACTGATTTTTCTTTTCTATTGTTTGTTCTTCAGTCGCTGGTTTGAACCGGTTCTGGTTGTCAGCAGACAGAGAAGATCCGAAAATAACGGCACGTTTTAATCGCCTTACCTTTGTGGACAACATTAAAACAGCGACATATATGGAGATTATGGACCATAAATAGTTTAGACTTCCTCTAAAAACGCGTATTTTAATAGTTAAAACACCAAATATGGCCTTATGTTTTAACACGGAGGAAACCGTCTTAGCAGAAGCTTAGCTAACGTCCATAGTGCTCTTACCGCCATGACAACGGGGTCAGCCAATCAGAGCCAACGAAAATGAAAGGCTCTACTGGATTGGATGGTTTTTCTAACGCCAGCCAATAGCGTGTCAGCTAGCATTGGGCTCGTGTTTCAGCCTTTCCCCAGCGACATTTTCTTTTAACTGTTGTCCAAAATATGTCAAATAATTATTGAATATACGATTTTTTTCACGAGTAATTAGGAGACAAGGTTCACAGAAAAATCGACGAATAGTCGGGGATCCACCAGCGGTTGTCCTAAAGTAAGAGTAGCGCTACTTCAATGCATTTTTATCCAGGTGAGTAAAAGAAGTTATGAGTGAAAACGAATTAGTAACTGTTCATAAGATCTGATTTAGTGTTTATAAATAATGACCAAATTTATAAACACTAAATCAGGGGCAATTACTGGGCCCCTGACGATTCACCGGGCCCCTTATGTGCATCGACTGCTACTGGAAACTGTTGGGGGGGGGTAGTGCTGCGTTTTGTCTTGATTTTTACCCAGGAAGCATTTGGGCTAAACCGTGAGTGAAACAGTCATTGGGACTGACTATATTCCATTGGTCACTTTAACATTAAATACACCTTTCTCATCAGGCGGGGGCCACTTTCTCCGTCTATAATCAGACATTTAAGCGACTTGAAATCGTTCCTCCCTCCCTGGCCCCACCAGGCCCGGACCCCCACCAGACCCGGACCCCCACCAGGCCCAGACCCCCACCAGACCCGGCCAGGGGGGCCGCGGCCCACCAAACCCCCACAGTCCCACACCCCAGGACCCCCAGGCAGCCCAAAGATTGTGTAGAAACTAGAGGTCTCACTTTGCCATAAACTAGATGTTTGTCTGATACGTTTTTGATTGAACATCGTTTTTCATTCAGTGAAAGAGCTAGCAGCAGTTAGCAACACTTAATAATAATATTATTATTACAGTGCAGCATTCCTCCTCAGAAGTAATTTTTGATTAAAAGACACCCATGTGACTTCTATCCACCTCTGGGACGATAAAGAGCTGCTTGTTTTATGATTATTGTGAGTCAATAAGTAAACCCAAAGTATTAATGATGTAGACTTTACATTTATTGCAGATATTCGCCTGGTTTCCTGCTGTTATTTCCTGAAGTGACGTCTGGTATCACACCGTATGCAGACGGTATTTGGTCCAGTTTCACTAAAGGGTGTTTTACAAACCCGCTTGTCGTATTTAATGTCCAGCTCCGTTTTTTATCTGTTTCTGTGCAGCTTTTAAAGAACAATCAGGTTGTATCTGAGTTAGTGGGTCAGTTCTGGACCTGCTGCTTCTGTGTTGACTTTTCTCTGCTGTGTTGAAAACGGCGCAGTGAAGGAAGAGCCTGGAGAAACTGGGAGGAGTTAGGAAAACTTACTGGAGAAACTGGGAGGAGTTAGGAAAACTTACTGGAGAAACTGGGAGGAGTTAGGAAAACTTACTGGAGAAACTGGGAGGAGTTAGGAAAACTTACTGGAGAAACTGGGAGGAGTTAGGAAAACTTACTGGAGAAACTGGGAGGAGTTAGGAAAACTTACTGGAGAAACTGGGAGGAGTTAGGAAAACTTACTGGAGAAACTGGGAGGAGTTAGGAAAACTTACTGGAGAAACTGGGAGGAGTTAGGAAAACTTACTGGAGAAACTGGGAGGAGTTAGGAAAACTTACTGGAGAAACTGGGAGGAGTTAGGAAAACTTACTGGAGAAACTGGGAGGAGTTAGGAAAACTTACTGGAGAAACTGGGAGGAGTTAGGGAAACGTAGGATGGCAAACCCAGCATGATGCCCTTTGGCCCCTCCGGAGTCTGCTGCCCCCTGGAGGTCCAGTGGGGAACCGCTGCTGGCTCTGGGTAGAAAACAGTCCGTTACATTTATAAAGTACTGATTGTTTCACAGATTATCTCTTGTAATATAAGTGAATAATCAGTCATATTTACTCATTATATGACTTCATTTACATCAGTCCTGATTTATGTGATTCTGTTAGTTTGTGATAAAAATAATAATTTAAAAGGATTTTATTTTCTTTTAAAAAGTACCAAACATCGTCCATCTGCTGTTGCCACGGTGATGGTCTCATTCAGACGGCTCAGCTGAAGTTCATCCTGTCACTGACTTTTCTCAGCCCATTAAGCTCAGCTCCTCTTTGCTGCTTCATCGGTGATGATGATGATGATGACGGCGACGTCTATGATGGCTGCCGTTTGGATGTGACCTTTAAGAGCCGTTATGGTTTCCTCCTGAAGCTGAAGCAGACAGAAACGCCCCGGTTGGCTTAAAGAGGAAGCAGATTGAGTCATTTCCTGTCATTAGACAACCTGCTGTGTTCCGGTTTTAAGAGAAAGCACCAGTTTTGTTGATGTCGGTCAGACGAGCTGGTGATCTTTGACCTGGGATTGGTTCCGGTTCCTCCCAACAACCAGGGCCGACCCAAAGTGTCCTGAGGCCTCCGGCAGAATTAGACTTGGGGCCCGATCCCAACGTTTGGCTGAGCTAACTGTTAACAAACTGAGCAGAATCCAATCCAATCTTTATTTATAAAGCACTTTAAAACAAGCACAGCTGATACAAAGTGCTGTACATTAAAACACAACATAATAAAATAAACTAAATAAAAACTCTTACAGTTTAAAAACAAAAACACACTTTAAGACTAGATCCTGCTGGAGTTAAAAGTGAAGTAAAATAAATGGGTTTTAAGACAAACTTTAAAAAAAACACTAAGCTTCAGAGCAGATGGTAGTAAAACCATCAGCTATTCTTTACAGTTTTATCACATGAACTTACATGTCCTTTAAGGCTTACATTTAAATTCTGATCTTGGCTGGAACTGTGCTAACAGTGGTGGCTACACTTCTGCTAATGCGCTAACGGTGGAGCTAGTGTTTCATTTAGTGGCTTAGTGAACATTGAAAGCATTTAGCCCACTTAGCTTCCCATAAATAAATCTTAAAGCAAAACCAACAACAATAAAACTGATCCAAAAAAATTACTTTCTAGAGAACTTTAATACAGACAGAGTCTCTGGTCTAACATTAGCGTGACAGTTTAGCATTAGCTCCCCTTAAATACTGTTAGCATAGCCTTTTAGCGTTAGTGGAGCTGAAGGTTTCAGTTAATGCTGAAACTCCTGTAACATTTTAGTTTGTAGTGTCCAGCACCGTTTCATAATATTCTCAATAACATTTTGGATGCAAGTCATTCACGGGGCGCCCCCTGCTGGTCTGGCGGTTTGTTTAGGACAAGCCGCCCCTCCACCTTCTGCTCCTGCAGCTTTCTGTCCTACGTCAGAGCAGCTTTCTGTCCTACGTCAGAGCAGCTTTCTGTCCTACGTCAGAGCAGCTTTCTGTCCTACGTCAGAGCAGAGCTCTGATTTGGTGCAGCTCTGTGCGCCTCTGGCTGCGGAGCGGCGCAAACTGCAGCATGTTCAGTTTCCGCCTCCTGCCGCCATGATGGGAGGAAGAGAAGCCGCGGTTTCCGGGTGTCGGCGCGCCGCTGCCCGCTGCCTCCGCGCTCCTTATATGGCAAAGGAATCAGGCTGAGAGGGGCGGAAACACGCCGCGGTGCACGCCGGGTAAATTCAGCTCATCCAGGAAGAAACCCACCGAGGCTCCGTCTGCGCTGCAGTCTGCACACCCTGCGACGGAACACGGACCGAACACCGCTAGACCCAGTTGGCAGGTAGGCCGAACCGGACCGCGGGTCGCCGGTTCCGCTGGGTTTACCGGCGAGGGGGACAAAGCGGAACTGGGAGCGGCTGGTCGGACGGAGCGACCCGCTCGGTTCTGCCGCAGTCAGCTGACCCAGTTCCGCGCTCCCACCAGAACCGGTCGGGTTAAATGAGCTGTTCTGACCCGTTTGGTCGCCCCGCCTCCCGCTGCAGCGGCTCTGCTTTCAGACGGTGTTCTGGATGGTTTGGTAACCCCTGCAGGTGGTTCCTCGGTTCTGAAGCGGCTTCCCGCACAGAACCGACGGAGCTGTTGACTCAGTCCTGCCCGGTGGTTCTGGTTCTGGTTCTGACGGTAGCGGGTCCGGTCGGTTAGCCGGGTCCACATCTAACGGGACGCAGATTTGGACTCAACATCCCGGCGCTGCTAGCTTAGCTTTAGCCTGGCTGGCAAATCTCATTAATGACGTCAGCAGCCGGGACGTGATTTGCGGCCCACCTGTGGTCCAGGTGAGGCTGCGCGCTGCGGGCGTATCCCTCCGCGGCCGGAACACCTTCCAGGCCGCAGAGCGGGACGCGCCCTGCGCTCTGTCGGTCTCCCTCCGCGGGTCAAACCAGAACCCAAAAGGTTCCAGGCTGGTTCTGCTGGGATGGAACCGGAACCTTCTGGGTTCTGCTGTCCAGGTGGACGGGAAGGGAAACCTGCAGGATCTCTCTGCGGTCCTGTTGGGTCGACTCGGTTTTGCCGAAGTGGATCAGAACCGCAGTCTTTCTGATTTCGGACCAAATTGAGTTTCCCGGCTGGTTCCTGCGGTTTAAATCCAGTTATTCAGCAACTTCCTGTTTCGGCTCCATTGGTACCACCTCTGACCCGAGAGTTCAGAACCAGACCTGCCTGCTGGCTTCTGATTGGCTCCTCGGTTTTCCTGCTGCAGCTGTTTGCTTCCTGTCTGTCCCTGAAGCCCCGCCCCCTGCAGGTGAGTCGTCACCTGGGAGCCCCGCCCTGCCTGGAGGCGGCGCCGGTTAACCATGAAGGTCCAAAGTGACACAGAGCCTCAGTAACGGTTCCGGATCAGAACCAGACAGGCGTCCAGCTGTTCTCCGGTTCATTCCTGGTTCTGACCCGTTTCCAGGCCGTCTGAGTTGCATTTAAACGTTTTATTGATGATTAATCTCCAGAACCAGGAGAAACCAGCTGGATCCTGTTGCCACATGAAAATACCTTCATCACATTTTACATAATGACCATAATTTAAACATGTTTTTAGATCCAGAACTTTAAATGTTTTTTTTCCTCGTTAAATTAAATCATTCGGTTTGTTTATTTTGGTTTTTCATATTTTTTGCAGTAAAAACAGGAAGTCTTCATCTGACACTTCCTGTAGCGTGAAACAGTCAACCAATGGTTGCCTGTAGTCCTGGTTACCATGGCAACGCAATGAATGTTTACGTCGTCTACTATGATTGGTGTTTTTGTCCCGATTTATTCAATCTGTGGCCGCTATCGGCCCCCGAGCCTCACTTTGAACACCCTTGATGTGGCCGGCTGGTTCTGGGTGTGATCTCTGCAGAACCCATCAGAACCGGCCCGATCTGCGGTACCAGCAGAACCGCCTGGTTGTCGTGGGAAGTTTTCTGATCCTTTAATGAGCTGCAGCTCGTTAAGAGCTCAGCGGTTAACGAGCCGCCGACCCGAACCCGTCCTGGAGGAGCAGAACCGGCCCGCTGGTTCTGGTTGGACCGACTCCCTCTGGATCAGAGCCGGGTCACTTCCTGTTCCCGTCTCCTGCAGGAATGGCGGCGGAGCTGGCGAGTCTGGTGCAGCGGCTGGAGGTGGCAGTGGGTCGGCTGGAGGCCCAATCGGGCCAACCGGGCGGCGCCGCAGGTTCTGCTGCGGGAGGTGAGCCCGGTTCTGGTTCTGCTAAACTAAAGACGTCACAGGTCCAGTTAGAACCGGTCTGGATCGGAACCGGTCTGGATCGGAACCGGTCAGGGATCGGAACCGGTTTGGATCGGAACCGGTCCGGATCGGAACCGGTTTGGATCGGAACCGGTTTGGATCGGAACCGGTCTGGATCGGAACCGGTCCGGATCGGAACCGGTTTGGATCGGAACCGGTCTGGATCGGAACCGGTCCGGATCGGAACCGGTTTGGATCGGAACCGGTCCGGATCGGAACCGGTCCGGATCGGAACCGGTTTGGATCGGAACCGGTCTGGATCGGAACCGGTTTGGATCGGAACCGGTTACCGGTCCGGATCAGAACCTGTCCGTTCCCTCCTAGCCGTGGCGGCGTTCGTGGAGGCGTATGATGACATCATCAGGGGTCCCGTGGCGCAGTACGTGGCTCTGAGCCAGGAGATTGGAGGAGACGTCCAGAAGCACGTAGGTCCCGCCCCCGTCGCCGTGGGGACGGCGTTGCCGCGGTAACCCTGCCCTCTGCTCCTCCGCAGGCGGCCATGATGAAACTGGCCTTCTCCAGCCAGAGGCAGCTGCTCGCCGCCGCCTCGTCCTCCCAGAAGCCCTCAGACGTGAGTCCCGACCCGACCCGACCCGGCAGCGGTTCTGCTGGCGCCTGATGATGTCATCCTCCCTCTGCCCCCCCAGCCGGTCCTGACGGCGCTCCTGCAGCCCGTCTCCAAGGCGATCCAGCAGGTCCAGGCGTTCCGGGAGCAGAACCGGACCTCTCCGCTCTTCAACCACCTGTCGGCGGTCAGCGAGAGCGTTCCCGCCCTGGGATGGGTCGCCATGGTAACCGCGCGGAACGCCGTCGCTCGGCGACCGCCGGCGTTCCGGTAGAAACTAACGGTTCTGGTTCCGCCAGGCTCCGAAGCCCGGTCCGTTCGTCAAGGAGATGCAGGACGCCGCCATGTTCTACACCAACCGGGTCCTCAAGGACTACAAGGAGAAGTGGGTACAGCCGCTTCCTGCTTCCTGTCCAGACAGGAAGCGGGTCCCTCACCCTCCTGTCCCTTCCTGTCCCCCAGAGACAGGAAGCATGTGGACTGGGTGAAGGCCTACGTCTCCATCTGGACCGAGCTGCAGAGCTACATCAAGCAGCACCACAACACCGGCCTGAGCTGGAGCAAGACGGTGAGGGACCCGACCGGACCGGACCGGGTCTGAGACCGGACCGGACCGGGTCTGAGACCGGACCGGACCGGGTCTGAGACCGGACCGGACCGGGTCTGAGACCGGACCGGACCGGGTCTGAGACCGGACCGGACCGGGTCTGAGACCGGACCGGGTCTGAGACCGGACCGGGTCTGAGACCGGACCGGACCGGGTCTGAGACCGGACCGGACCGGGTCTGAGACCGGACCGGACCGGGTCTGAGACCGGACCGGACCGGGTCTGAGACCGGACCGGACCGGGTCTGAGACCGGACCGGGTCTGAGACCGGACCGGACCGGGTCTGAGACCGGACCGGACCGGGTCTGAGACCGGACCGGGTCTGAGACCGGACCGGACCGGGTCTGAGACCGGACCGGGTCTGAGACCGGACCGGGTCTGAGACCGGACCGGACGGGTCTGAGACCGGACCGGGTCTGAGACCGGACCGGACCGGGTCTGAGACCGGACCGGGTCTGAGACCGGACCGGACCGGGTCTGAGACCGGACCGGGTCTGAGACCGGACCGGGTCTGAGACCGGACCGGACCGGGTCTGAGACCGGACCGGGTCTGAGACCGGACCGGACCGGGTCTGAGACCGGACCGGACCGGGTCTGAGACCGGACCGGACCGGGTCTGAGACCGGACCGGGTCTGAGACCGGACCGGACCGGGTCTGAGACCGGACCGGGTCTGAGACCGGACCGGACCGGGTCTGAGACCGGACCGGGTCTGAGACCGGACCGGGTCTGAGACCGGACCGGGTCTGAGACCGGACCGGGTCTGAGACCGGACCGGACCGGGTCTGAGACCGGACCGGGTCTGAGACCGGACCGGACCGGGTCTGAGACCGGACCGGGTCTGAGACCGGACCGGACCGGGTCTGAGACCGGACCGGGTCTGAGACCGGACCGGGTCTGAGACCGGACCGGGTCTGAGACCGGACCGGGTCTGAGACCGGACCGGACTCGACCCGACAGGACCCGACCGGACCGGGTCTGAGACCGGACCGGACCGGGTCTGAGACCGGACCGGGTCTGAGACCGGACCGGACCGGGTCTGAGACCGGACCGGACCGGGTCTGAGACCGGACCGGGTCTGAGACCGGACCGGACCGGGTCTGAGACCGGACCGGGTCTGAGACCGGACCGGGTCTGAGACCGGACCGGACGGGTCTGAGACCGGACCGGGTCTGAGACCGGACCGGACCGGGTCTGAGACCGGACCGGGTCTGAGACCGGACCGGACCGGGTCTGAGACCGGACCGGGTCTGAGACCGGACCGGGTCTGAGACCGGACCGGACCGGGTCTGAGACCGGACCGGACCGGGTCTGAGACCGGACCGGACCGGGTCTGAGACCGGACCGGACCGGGTCTGAGACCGGACCGGGTCTGAGACCGGACCGGACCGGGTCTGAGACCGGACCGGGTCTGAGACCGGACCGGACGGGTCTGAGACCGGACCGGGTCTGAGACCGGACCGGGTCTGAGACCGGACTGAGACCGGACCGGGTCTGAGACCGGACCGGGTCTGAGACCGGACCGGACCGGGTCTGAGACCGGACCGGGTCTGAGACCGGACCGGACCGGGTCTGAGACCGGACCGGGTCTGAGACCGGACCGGACCGGGTCTGAGACCGGACCGGGTCTGAGACCGGACCGGGTCTGAGACCGGACCGGGTCTGAGACCGGACCGGGTCTGAGACCGGACCGGACTCGACCCGACAGGACCCGACCGGACCGGGTCTGAGACCGGACCGGACCGGGTCTGAGACCGGACCGGGTCTGAGACCGGACCGGGTCTGAGACCGGACCGGGTCTGAGACCGGACCGGACCGGGTCTGAGACCGGATCGGGTCTGAGACCGGACCGGGTATGAGACCCGACCCGACCCGACCGGACCGGGTCTGAGACCGGACCGGGTCTGAGACCGGACCGGACCGGGTCTGAGACCGGACCGGGTCTGAGACCGGACCGGGTCCGAGACCGGACCGGGTCTGAGACCGGACCGGGTCTGAGACCGGACCCGACCGGACCGGGCCAATTCCAGCCCTGTCTCTGTCGCTGACGTCCATCTTGCGTCCCGTCGTCAGGGTCCGGTTGCCGGGGCCTCGGTGGCTCCGCCCAGCGGCCCCCCGCCCCCCCCAGGCCCCCCCCCTCCGCCCGAGGAGCTGAGCGGCGCTCCGGGAGGCAGCGGCGCCGCCGGCGCCACCAGCAGGAACGCTCTGTTCGCCGCCATCAACCAGGGGTCCGACATCACCAGAGGTCAGAGGTCACGTCTTTGTTTTCACAGAAAATAAAGTCATTCCATTTACCGTATTGTCTGGACTATCAGGCGATGCTAAAACATACGGTCAACGAGTCAAAGCAGCGAGTTCAGCTGAACTTTATCCGACTGTATAAAACGTTATTTTTATTCTTCTTCCACACCATCAGTCTGTGTCTCACCTGAACCTGATGTCCCTCCATCAGGTTCCTCTCGTCTCCAGGTTCAGGCTGCAGCGCAGCAGTTCAGGCAGTTACATCAGGCGTCCACATGGTGGCGTAACTCGCCCCGGTGGAAAACCCGTCTGGGTTTTACCGAGGCTGCAGAACGATCCTGATTGGTTCGTTGGTTCAGATCTACTGAACATTTCCATCCCGTCGGGGACGGATTCTGGAGTCCAGTTCAGGCGTCAGGCGCCGATTATAAGGCACTGCTGACTTTGAGGGCATTTAAGGCTTTAGGCGCCTCTAGTCCAGAGAATACGGTAATATCAATATTATTAACTTTAGGGTTTAATATTTTCCATTGCTTTGGTTCTGTTTGGTTCTGTTCGGTTCTGTTCTGTTCGTTTCGGTTCCGTTTGGTTCTGTTCTGTTGCGGTTCTGTTTGATTCGGTTCTGTTGCGGTTCGGTTCTGCTGCAGCGGCTTCACTCTGACCTTTAACCCCTTCAGGCCTGAAACACGTCAGTGACGACCAGAAGACCCACAAGAACCCGGCGCTGCGGGACCAGGCGGGCCCGGCGGGCCCGGTGCGAACCGGACCCAAACCGTTCTCGGCCGCGCCCCGACCCGCCGCTCCGACCCGCACGCTGCCGCCGGTTCTGGAGCTGGACGGAAAGAAGTGGAGAGTGGTGGGTGGGTGGTTCTGGTGGCTGCGTGCGTCTGGAGCGGCGAGCGCTCTGACCCGGTTCTGGTTCTGGTTCTGCAGGAGAACCAGGAGGGGGCGCAGGGCCTGGTGATCAGCAACACGGAGCTGAAGCAGGTCGTCTACGCCTTCAAGTGCAACCACAGCACTCTGCAGGTCAAAGGCAAGATCAACTCCATCACCATCGGTAAGCGCTCAGAACCGGGTCGGAACGGGTCAGAACGGCTCCGAACCGGGTCAGAGAACGGGTCGGAACCGGGTCAGGGAACCGGTCGCGGTCAGAACCGGGTCAACCGAACCGGGTCGCGAAACCGGCTCCGAAACCGGGTCGAACGGCTCCGAACGGGTCAGATTTGCTTCCTGGTTTACTCCCCCTGCTGGCCGTCTGTAGGAACTTTATCAGAAGCTTAGCCCTTCTTGACCGGACCTGTCGGCGCCGACTCATCTAAATTTGCAGTACCGTAGTTCCGCCACACGTGGCGCTATCTGAAAAATTCCAACGGTTTCTGACAGGGGAGACGCTGCACTTTCCAGCAAGTATCAGGTTAATACGGAAATGCTGCAGCTGCAGCTGCAGCGAGTGTAATTAATCGGGAGTCACTCTGTTAATAGACGGTATATTTTGGAAATAACTTGCTGGATATTGAAAGTTCCGGTTATGGATAGATGGGTAAGTAAATAATCTCACAGGATATTTAAAGAACTACTTACAATTAAAATAAGGAAGATTTATTTAGGCAGATGTTCAAAAATCCGGCGTTAAATATGAAACTGTTCAGGAAACATTTGCTTCCGGTTCCTCTGATCAGCCGACCAATCAGAGCGCTGGGCAGTGATTCAGGCTGCGTCCTGATTGGCCGATGAGTTAACGGTTGAAGCGCTCTGATCCCCAGACAGCTGTAAGAAGATGGGCCTGGTGTTCGACGACGTCGTCGGCATCGTGGAGGTCATCAACTGCAGAGACGTCAAGGTCCAGGTGCGTCCCGGTTCCGGTTCCGGCCCGTGTCTCTGGCGTCCGTGACCCGGACCCGGTTCTGACCGGCCCGTCTCTCTGCAGGTCATGGGGAAGATCCCGACCATCTCCATCAACAAGACGGACGGCTGCCATGTTTACCTGAGCAAAGACTCGCTGAGCTGTGAGGTCATCAGCGCCAAGAGCTCCGAGATGAACATCCTGGTTCCCAACAAGGACGGAGAGTTTGTGAGTAGCTCGGAACCGGTTCCGGTCCAACGCGCTGCGAGGCACGGGGTCGGGCGGAGTACCTCTGAGCAGTCAGTGTCTTACCTGGAGAGTTCAGCTGCAGACAGTCGGCCATGTTTGGACCCGGTTCGGTTCTGGAACTGTTGATCGGGTCGGACCGAGAAACGACGGGATCTGAATTTAGCCGAGACGCTTATGGAGCCAACAGGAAGTCAGATTGTTTCTGATTGGTTGGAGCAGATGATCAATAGGCTTCAGACTCGACTTGACCTTTGACCTCCGGGCTGCTTGTCTTGTTGTGACAGGATGAACCCGATTATTAGCCAGTGGCATTACTGGATGTCGTCTCCTAGCAACCAGCTCACGCTAGCTGCAGCTTCATAGTGAATGTATAGTCATTTCAGAACCAGACAGACGTAAATGACCTCTGACCTGCTCTTGTTGCTAAGCTAACAGCTGTGCTGCGTCACCGGTTTGTCCTTCCTGTCCTCCAGACGGAGCTTCCTGTCCCGGAGCAGTTCAAGACCGTCTGGGATGGCCAGAAGCTCGTTACCACAGCAACGGAGATCGCAGGCTAGGCGGAGCCCCGCCCCCCTCACCACCTGACTGATTGGCCCCGCCCACCAGCCGACGTCGCACTGTAGACTGAGATCCAGCCCTGTTGAGTTAGCCCCGCCCCCCCACCCCTACCAGCCAATCACAGCTGCAGCTGACCCTTCATTAGCCAATGAGAGGGCTGCTCGCGCCTGGAGCAGATCCTCCAGCCAATCGGCAGCAAGCAGCTGAGAGCGTAGATTATTCTCAGCAGCCAATCAGCCGTCAAGACGCTTCCTCCTCCACTTCCTGTTTCATTATTATGCAACTTCCTGTTAAAGCACCACTTTGCTTCAAACAATCCAGATCAGGTGGGAATAAAGCTCCAGGTTTCCCAGGACGTTCCCGAGTTTTAGCATCATTCCATGTCGGAGCGTTAGCATCGAAAGCTACGCTCGATTCACCTGGACGTGGCGACCAATCCAAACACGTTTTCTTTACCTGGCGACCAATCCAAACACGTTTACTTTACCTGGCAACCAATCCAAACACGTTTTCTTTACCTGGCAACCAATCCAAACACGTTTTCTTTACCTGGCGACCAATCCAAACAGTTCTTTACCTGGCGACAATCCAAACACGTTTCTTACCTGGCAACCAATCCAAACACTTTTACTTTACCTGGCGACCAATTAAAAAAAACACTTTCACCTGACGACCAATCTAAACACATTTTCTTTGTTTGGGTCCAAATTGAAATGTTCTGCTCAGTGCTGAGTCATTAAAACGTTGCAATAACAGCAGGTTGGCAGTTTGTGTCTTTATTGGGTTGAAAGCAGCGTCATTCACAGCAGGAAGCTAAAGTCAGTGCAGAGAGGAGTCTGTGCTGCGGCGCCCCCTGCTGGTCTACCTGAGGAAGGGCAGCAGGTTGGCAGTGAACCAGTCCCTGCTGAACTGCAGATGATCTCCGTCTGCGGACAGGAAGACCAGCTTGTGGGCTGCGTCCATGGCGGCCAGGCCCAGCCGGTCCTGCAGGGACATGAACCGGGTCCACACAGTTAAAGCCCTCAGACTTTACATCTATTGTTTTATGTTGAAATACCTGGACTGACCGAAACGGGACGGCCAGAACAGGAAAACCAGAAAACATTCACAGATGTAGTTTAAAAATAAGAATATAGATGATTGTAAAACTGGTAAACTGAGAATGTTGGTTCTGAACTTCGAACCAAACGGAGGATCTGCAGATCAGGGAGCTTCAGCTGGAAGCGCTGACCTCTGACCCCTGCAGCTGTTTGTGAACATTCAAGTAGGAAAACCAGGTTTTGCACAAATTTAATATTTTTTTTATTAAAATGTTTGTTCCTCTAAATGAGGGGAGATCCTAGACCAGTGGTCCCCAACCCCCGGTGCGTGGACCGGTACCAGGCCGCGCAATAAATAAATATTTCTGTTTTATGTATTAAGTCTGGAGGATCTTTTATTTTGAAAACCCTTTAACCAGATTCTCTTAGTTTCTTGCGCCAACATTGAGCCACAAGCAGCAAAATGAGTCACAAACTGATCAGATGTCTGGAAAGTTTCTTTTCAAAGAGGAAAAGGTCCAGAGAGACGGGAGGATGGATCCATCCTGACCGGTAGGTGAGTCTCACATTACAAGCTGCTCTGCATAACATGCAGCAACCGGCTGATAATGAGGCAATGAAGCTTCAAGCTGCTTCACCACTAGAGACCAACAGCTGGAATTTAGAATAACCAAATATGGATGATGATGTAGAAGTGACAGATTGTGGAGTCATTTTAAGAAAATAAAAACGTAACAAAAAGAAAAGCTGCTCTGTTTGCTGCTCTATGATTTGGAGGTGAATATGTTTTTTCATAGTTAACATTTTTAACTGAATAAACATAATGACCTTTAGATTTAATGAACATTTCCACATATCATCTCTGATGTCCACCAGACTCTCAGCTGTTTGGGTTTCCCCTCTGTTCTGATGTCACCGCGCTCTGATTGGCTACCGTCACATTCAGCAGGTTGTTTCTCGGTCAGGTAAAAACCCCACAGGCTGAATAAAAGGGCCAAGACAACCAAACTGGGCAGATTCAGGATTTGGTGGGAACACAGAAGCCTCATCTGACGGTTCACACATGAAACAAACTGTTTCTGTTTGTTTCTGTTTCAAGTCTCCAGCCTGTTTCTACCAGCAGGGAGACGATAAAACCCACTTTGGACCCTGATCTAAACGACGAGGCTTCAGTTTCCTGGTTTCACCAGCGGGAGGCAGCGGAGCGCCGACAGGCCCGGTTCTGTGTTGTGGTTCTGGTACCTGTCTGTAGAGGGCGCTCTCCTGCAGCGTCTCCGTCTCCTTGGCCTGGCCCGCCTTCAGGAAGCCGAACCACTGCAGGAGGAAACACATGCAGCTTCATCACCTCGGCCTGCGGGTTCCGACGGGTCAGAACCAGAACCGGGTCGGTTACCTCGGTACCGACCGGGTCCACCACGGTGTCCTGCAGGAACTTCACCATGACGAACTTCTGCAGCTGCTGCAGGTTCTTCCTGTACGTCTCATTGACGACCTGAAACAGACGGGATCCGGGTCAGAGGTTCTGAAGTCGGGTCGGGTCGGGTCGGACCGACTCAGCCGAGGTTCTGACCCGCTCCTGGTTGATGTCGGCCAGGAAGAGGCTGTGCTGCTTGTACAGGTCGTCGTTGAGCGGGTCGTGCCAGTACTGGGCCTGAACCAGGCTGAGACCCAAACAGAACCGTCACGGCAGGCAGAACCGGGAACCGGGCCGGTCGTCATGGTAACTCACTGTTTCTGGACCAGGTCGCTGTAGGCGCCGCGGTTCAGGGCCTCCCGGATCATGTCGCAGATGTGGGAGCTCTCACCTGGACACCTGGGCAGCCCGTACACACCTGGACAGAGACGCTGGCTGTTAGCCGGCCCGGTTCTGGTTCTGGTTCTGGTTCTGTCACTGCTTCCTACTGTCAGGAGTGGGTGTGCTAATGCGCTAATACTGGAGCTAATTTTTCATTTAGCGCTTTAGCATTTTGCTAACTTTGGTAACATTTAGCACATTTAGCTTCCCCTAAATTAATTCTTCAGATAAATTCTAAAGTGCTAATTTAAATAGTTGAAGTTAGCACTTTATCATTAGCGTTGGTCTAAATGCTAAGTTGGTGTAGCATTGTATTGTTAGCATAACTAATGTTTGTAGTTAGTGCTTTAGCATATTTGCTAACTTTGGAAGCGCGTAGCACACTTAGCTTTCCCTTTTTTCAAAGTTTCATATTTTTCTTTACTTTAAAACCTGAGAATAAAAATAAAAGGGTTCTTTAAAAATATCAAAACATTTTCTAAAGTGGATGTTTATCAAAATTTATAAGATGCCTTTTTCTAAAAGTTATGCAACATTTGTGCCTCTGGTTGTAAACGCTGCAGATTCCTGTGCTAAACGCTAAAACCAGTAAGTATTCACACCCTACTGCTATTAGAACAGGAAATAGTCAAATATCCTGTTTAAATGTGTAAAATTTCATGTTTTTAATTCTCACACATTACTTTTAATCATTAAATTGTTCCTGTCTTCATATTTTTACCCTGGTTTGAGTCTATGTCTAGTTTCTCAGGCTGTAAAATTGTGCTAAAAGCAGCGATGGTGTTTCTTCCACATCAACACATGGAAACCTCTGAAACATGAAGCTGGGCTCCTGCAGACTAGCTGCTGCAGCAGAAGTGAAACTCTGGGCAGCAATGCAGTGAAACTCCCAGCAGGAAGTGAGCTAACCGCAGAGCGCACCTTGATGCTGGCCGCCGACGGAGATCAGCGTTCTCATTGGTGGAGAGGGACAGCGCTGAGCCACGGCTCTCCTGTGAAGCAGAGGACAGGAGTCAGACGGCGCTTCCTCATTCAGGCTGGAACCTTCTGACCAAAGTCCCGTACAGAAACTGTCCTCCCTGGGAGAAGCCCATGGCGTTGTAGCCGCCCTGCAGCCGCGCGTCCTGCGCCAGCTGGCTGCACACCATCGACACCTGAGTGTTCACGTCCAGGAAGAAACCGTTCTCCGTGTCCTGCAGGACGAACCGGGACTCTGTTTTAATCACAGTTTAACCAAACTAGAACCGTTTCCACTCCAAAGCTCTTCCTGCTGCTACATTGTTGAGTAAATTCACATCTGAGCTCAACAACAACAAACCAGTCATGGATTTAATCTGATCATTCATGGAGCTTCTTTAGACGCTACATGTTTAGCATTGACAAGCTATCTTAGGATAGCACAGCTTCACTGATAGGCTAACTTCTTTAGCACAACTTGCACACATCAATGTTTTCCAGCATCCAATCAGATTGATTAGAAACGGAAATTAAAACCCAGAGACTCGGCTTCATCGCTGCTGTTAGCAACGTAGCTGCCGTTAGCGACATAGCAGCTGTTAGCGACTTAGCTGCTGTTAGCAACGTAGCTGCCGTTAGCGACTTAGCTGCTGTTAGCGACGTAGCTGCCGTTAGCGACTTAGCTGCTCTTAGCGACATAGCTGCTGTTAGCAACGTAGCTGCCGTTAGCGACATAGCAGCTGTTAGCGACTTAGCTGCTGTTAGCAACGTAGCTGCCGTTAGCGACATAGCAGCTGTTAGCGACTTAGCTGCTGTTAGCAACGTAGCTGCCGTTAGCGACTTAGCTGTGTTAGCGAGTAGCTGCCGTTAGCGACTTAGCTGCTCTTAGCGAATAGCTGCTGTTAGCAACGTAGCTGCCGTTAGCGACATAGCAGCTGTTAGCGACTTAGCTGCTGTTAGCAACGTAGCTGCCGTTAGCGACTTAGCTGCTCTTAGCGACATAGCTGCTGTTAGCAACGTAGCTGCCGTTAGCGACTAGCAGCTGTTAGCGACTTAGCTGCTGTTAGCGACGTAGCTGCCGTTAGCGACTTAGCTGCTCTTAGCGACATAGCTGCTGTTAGCGACATAGCTGCTGTTAGCGACTTAGCTGCCGTTAGCGACTTAGCTGCTCTTAGCGACATAGCTGCTCTTAGCGACATAGCAGCTGTTAGCGACTTAGCTGCTGTTAGCGACGTAGCTGCCGTTAGCGACTTAGCTGCTCTTAGCGACATAGCTGCTGTTAGCGACATAGCTGCTGTTAGCGACTTAGCTGCTGTTAGAGACTTAGCTGCCGTTAGCGACTTAGCTGCTCTTAGCGACATAGCTGCTCTTAGCGACATAGCTGCTGTTAGCAACGTAGCTGCGTTAGCGACATAGCAGCTGTTAGCGACTTAGCTGCTCTTAGCGACTTAGCTGCGTTAGCGACTTAGCTGCTGTTAGCGACGTAGCTGCCAGTTAGCGACATAGCTGCCGTTAGCGACTTAGCTGCTCTTAGCGACATAGCTGCTGTTAGCAACGTAGCTGCCGTTAGCGACTTAGCTGCTGTTAGCGACTTAGCTGCCTTTAGCGACTTAGCTGCTCTTAGCGACATAGCTGCTGTTAGCGACTTAGCTGCTCTTAGCGACATAGCTGCTGTTAGCGACTTAGCTGCTCTTAGCGACATAGCTGCTGTTAGCAACGTAGCTGCGTTAGCGACTTAGCTGCTGTTAGCGACTTAGCTGCTGTTAGAGACTTAGCTGCTGTTAGCGACTTAGCTGCTGTTAGCGACGTAGCTGCTGTTAGCCACGTAGCTGCCGTACCAGAAACACAAAATATTTCACGTATGAATATAAAATACTACATAGAGGCTAATTCTGTTAAAATGTTTACAGCGTTGCCATGGGAACTGGTTACCTCGACAACGTTCTTCCCGATCATCAGAGAGAGAACGTAGATCCCTGGGATCTCCTCCTCCATCATCTTCTTTATGGATCCCATGCTGAGCGGGTTGCAGCAACTGTCACCTGGAGGAACAGAACCGATAAAGAACCGGGAACAGAACCGAACTTTGTAATTTAACGCCTTAAAATTTGGGCCTCTGTCTCTTAAGAAGCTCCTGCTCTGTCAGAAGCTCCGCCTCCAGGAAGTCGTCCCAACATGGCTCCTCTATTAACCCTTTAGTGTTTTCACCAGCGTCGCTCTGAGCAGCAGCTCCTGTAACGAGCTAAATGCTAAATGCTGCTGGCTAGTCTGCAGGAGCCGAGGGGGGAGGAGCTGCGTCTTGGAGGCGGGGCTAAGCCCACCCAGGCGTTTAGCGGCTGAAGGGTTGCCATGGAGACTAAAGGGTTCCTCAAACAGTCCTGGTTTGTTTTTGATGAGGAAAAACATGAAAGATCAGAAAAGTGGATTTTACACGACTCCGCCCCTTTAACAGAACTGGACAGGCAGGAGAACCAATCAGAGCAGGATGGAAGGCTATAGAGCTACCAGAACCGGTACCGGGTTCAGTCTCTCTGGTTCTGGTTCTGGCTGCATTACTGACCCATCCCATGCCACAGAACCAGAGGAACCGTCCCGTTGGTGTCCGGAACCGGACCAGAGGCGACCAGCAGCACCGGAGCAGCCAGGATCAGGGCGAGGAGGACGGCGGCCATCTTGAATCTGACAACACACAAACACAGGTCCGATTAGCAGCTGGAGACCCAGAACCAGCTGGAGAACCTCCACAGGTCCAGAGGAGCAGAACATGTCGAAGTGAGACCTCCTGTTCGCACACAAGCTTTGTTTGTTAATGTTTTCCAGTCAAAATCATAAACAGGAAGTCAGAGGTGAACCTTATGGGTCCCACTGGACCCGACCCATAAGGTTCAGGGTCACTCTGAGGTCAAACAGAACTAATCAATCAATCAACTTCATTGATTATAGATTATCAGATTGTAATCCATTTATTATCATCTGTACAGGAAAACCAGCAGATTTTCAACAATCAGCATCTTAACCATTCAGGTTCTGGTTCTGGTTCTGGTTCCAGGTTCAGGTTTGGTTCTGGTTCTGGTTCCAGGTTCAGGTTCTGGTTCTGGTTCCAGGTTCTGGTTCTGGTTCTGGTTCCAGGTTCTGGTTCTGGTTCAGGTTCTGGTCTGGTTCCAGGTTCTGGTTCTGGTTCCAGGTTCTGGTTCAGGTTCTGGTTCAGGTTCTGGTTCCAGGTTCTGGTTCTGGTCGTTAATCAGGTCCAGACTCGCTCCTGTGTTTAGTCTTCATATCTAATCAGCTGCCGGTTCTGCTGTGGTTTCGGTTCTGTTGTTAAAGGTCCACATTAAACCCGATAAGGTTGTTTGACCTGAGGATTATTATGGGATGTTACGTCATTTCACTGCGTATTTAGAGCTAAACGACCGAAAACAGACCAAATAAAATCAGTTTCACAGCAACTGAAGGTTCGGATTCATCCAATCAAACCTTCAGATCAGATTCTCGTCATTTAAGAAACTAAAATAACATTAAAACTTATAAAACCAGAGAAACGCGACTCACCGCCCGGGACTCCACTTCCGGTTCGACCAGCTGGTCACGTGACGCCACTGTTGGGCCTCAGCAGCCAATCAGAAGCCAGCTGGGGAGAAGCTAGTTGAGTTCGCAGAAACACCGAACCCGCTCAGGTTCCGGTCCAGGTTCTGGACCCGGACCCGGACCGGACCCGGACCAGAACCTGGACCCGGACCCGGAGGAGGCGAACCCGTCCTCCAGCAGACCCAGAATCCTGCGGAGCGGCAGGTTCTGGTTCCGAAGAGGTTCTGTTGAACTCAAAGTAACAGTTTAATCCGGGGTTTTACTTCAGATTATGACCGGAAGTAAGATTAGTTTCCATGACTACCAACTCAGAACAAATCAAAACTTTCTCCATCTGAACTGAAGATCTATAGATCCAGAGTTACAGATCTAGAGTCATAGATGTAGAGTCGTAGATCCAGAGTTATAGATCTAGTTATAGATCTAGAGTTGTCGATCTAGAGTCATAGATCCAGAGTTATAGATCTAGAGTCATAGATGTAGAGTCGTAGATCCAGAGTTATAGATCTAGTTATAGATCTAGAGTTGTCGATCTAGAGTCATAGATCTAGAATTGTGGATCTAGAGTTGTGGATCTAGACTTATAGATCTATAGCTATATATCTAGTTATAGATCTAGAGTTGTGTATATAGAGTCGTAGATCTCTACGACTCTATATACACAACCACAGAACCATCAGATGGTTTGAGGTTCAGAACCTCAGAACCATCAGAACCATCAGATGGTTCTGATGGTTCAGAACCATCGAACCATCAGAACCATCGGTTCTGATGGTTCTGTTGGGTCCTCCAGGCTGATGGACGGCGCCGCCTACGATGACGAGTCTCTGGCCATCATCAAGCTGAACAACTCCACGGTTCTCTACCTGAAGGAGGTCACCAGGTTCCTGGCTCTGGTCTGCATCCTGAGGGAGGAGAACTTCAAGAGGAAAGGTCTGACGCTCCGCTCTCACTCTCACCTGCTGCTCCGCTCTCACTCTCACCTCTGCTCGTCACTCTCAATCGCGTCTTCACTCTCACCTAAACGCTCCGCTCTCACTCTCACCTGGAGAACGCTCCGCTCTCACTCTCACCTGCTGCTCCGCTCTCACTCTCACCTGACTGCTCCGCTTCACTCTCACCTGCTGCTCCGCTCTCACTCTCACCTGCTGCTCCGCTCTCACTCTCACCTGCTGCTCCGCTCTCACTCTCACCTGCTGCTCCGCTCTCACTCTCACCTGCTGCTCCGCTCTCACTCTCACCTGCTGCTCCGCTCTCACTCTCACCTGACGCTCCGCTCTCACTCTCACCTGCTGCTCGCTCACTCACTCTCATCATGTCCTCACGCTCCTCTCACTCTCACCTGACGCTCCGCTCTCACTCTCACCTGCTGCTTCATGTCACTCTAATCGCTCCGCTCTCACTCTCACCTGCTGCTCCGCTCTCACTCTCACCTGACGCTCCGCTCTCACTCTCACCTGCTGCTCCGCTCTCACTCTCACCTGCTGCTCCGCTCTCACTCTCACCTGCTGCTCCGCTCTCACTCTCACCTGCGCTCCGCTCTCACTCTCACCTGCTGCTCCGCTCTCACTCTCACCTGACGCTCCGCTCTCACTCTCACCTGCTGCTCCGCTCTCACTCTCACCTGCTGCTCCGCTCTCACTCTCACCTGACGCTCCGCTCTCACTCTCACCTGCTGCTCCGCTCTCACTCTCACCTGACGCTCCGCTCTCACTCTCACCTGCTGCTCCGCTCTCACTCTCACTTGCTGCTCCGCTCTCACTCTCACCTGCTGCTCCGCTCTCACTCTCACCTGACGCTCCGCTCTCACTCTCACCTGCTGCTCCAACGGTTCGGAGAATCTGGAGAAGGAAATGGCTGATGGGAAATCATGCTCTAGACTTTCGTCCTTCCTTGTGTCCTTTCCTTCCTCCCTGTGCTTTTCCAGTTTTCCGTCCTCCTGTAGAAAACCGAGAACCTTAAGAGCCCAACAGGAAGTGACCCGTGTTCTGCTTCCTGTCCAGGTCTGATCGACTATAACTTCCACGAAGTGTTTGAGGTGGGAAGTTTGTTTGACGGCGCCGTCTGGACGTCGGCTACTTCCTCCGGCACCAAGCAGTCGGTCCAGAAGAGCCCGGTTCTGAACGGGAGCGCAGCGTAAAGCTGCTGGAGACCCGGAGACCTCCAGAACCTCCAGAACCTAAGAACTGACCCAGTTTGACCAGAACAGAACCAGAACCGGACCAGTTTGACTCTGCTGGTTCCATCTGAAGAAGCTTTTAGCCACAGATCAGTTTGATGCTTTTATTTTGGTGTGAATTTTTAATTAAAAGGTTCTGCAGAACTTTGTGTTTTGTTCCCGTTGGAGAACAATAAAGTTTTTATGTTTCAAAACCGTCTCGTTTATTTTAGCCGTCATTCTCCATGGCAGCCATTTTGGAAAACGTCCATCTGCAACAGGAAACGCAACGTCAGGAAAATGTTGGATTTGGTTCAAATATGTGGGTCATGATTTGACACCAAATTTATTCATTTAATTTCTCATTTTGGTGCAAAAATTAATTTTCCACAACAACTGTGGCGGCGATATTAAAAACTCAGAAAATAATCAGTAAATACAATTTCCAATTATGTATATTTGACACCTATCGACTTCTCTATGCCCGTCTCTTTGTTTTCAGCAGCTGTGAAGCTGTTTGGATCCGAACCGGAACCATCAGAACCAGAACCACGACTCCAGTAGATGATCTGCCTGTTGCTGGGGACGCAGAAACGCTCTGAGAAGCTTTTAATTGTTTAAAGTCAACTTTAAAAACTGATGATTAAATCTGATCCAAACATCTGCAGCAGAACTTCTGCTGTAACTGCGACCCTCCGCCAGCAGGGGGCGGAGTAACTCCAGCTGCAGATGAATGAACGGGCAGCTGTTCAAAGAACCGGTTCTTAGATTCATACGTTAATTTCAAAGTTTGTGAGATTTATCAGGACTTTCTGCAAAATATGAACAACAGATCCTGAGTTTTGTGACCCGGATGTTGAGACAACAGAACTATTTATAAATTCATTCATGTTTTTGGAAACTTATAAACTAGATTTTACACCAGAAATTTATTCTGCTTTTGAGTTTTGCTGTTATAAAATTAAAACTAGATTTATGGTAATAACATGTTGACCCGTTTTCAGCGCCATTTCAGCGGTTTTAAAAGTGAAATAATGTCATTAAGAAGGTAATTAAACTCAAAATCCAAACCTTAAACCAACAAATCATCTTACATACTTCCTCCCCCTTTAAATGAAATGTCCCCATTTCAAAACTAAGTTGTTACAAAAGAAATAAATCATCTTACAATAACTTAAATCAGGATTTGTAACATTTTCTATTTTACATTCCTCACTTTGGTTTTTATCTGATTTTCTGCTGTTTTTAGTAACTGATGTTTGATTCTCATTAAACATAAAAAACGGATTCGGTTCCGGTTCTCCCATCTGATTCTGGGACGTGAGAGGAGGAGGCGGTCCGGTCCGGGGTCCGGGTCCGGTCCGGTTCGGTCCGCCGCCTCCTCCTCCTCAGTCCGTGGAAACTTCACGGAAGATTCCCGACGCGTGGAAGCAGCGAGGATCCCGGAGATCCGCGACGGTAAGTTCACCTTTACTGACTCTGTCGGGGTCATCTGGGGTCATCTGGGGTCACCAGGGGTCATCTGGGGTCACATTTAAGGTTTAATCTCTGTGAGCTGCGCAGGCGCAGAGTCTCACCTGTCCTCACCTTGAGCTCGGAGCTGATTGGTTAATTGACTTGAAGGTTTCTGTCGCTGGACCGGAAACGGATGAGGAAATGTTTGGGTCGAGGTTCAGAACCGGACCAAGGCATAAGCAAAACGTGGCGCTGAGACCGGAAAACGCTTAAAATGTTTATCTTAAGTTTATTTATCATTATTTTAAAGTAATCTTATTGCTCTCATATAGATGATAATATAAGTTCAGTAGTTTTGTTATTAGTCACAATTTTGTGACATTTCACTCTCAGATTAGCTGGAAAAAAGCTAATTTTACCAGGTCGTAGACCTGGTTCTGTTCTGCTCCAGAGTCTTTCTGGACCTTTTTGTGGAAAATAACGATAATTCATATTTCTCCATCCCCATGGAAACCAAACAGGAATCCGTCTGTCGCCTCCCAGCAGCAACTTGGACTATTTAGCCTGAGATCAGAGGAAAAAACTGGATTATTTTCACCATTTTACTTATTCATTAAAAAAATGCCACAATTTCAACCCAAAATGTATCTTCCAACTAATGATGAAGTTATCAAACTAAATATTCAGGTAACGATTAGCTTCCAATAAAGTGACTGAGTTAGTAATATAAATACTTAGCTGCTATGCTAAATACTTAGCTTCAAAATAAAACATATTTAGCATAGTTAGCAGGCTAAATTTTAAGCTAACAAGCTAAATATTTATTTTGGAGCTAAATATTTCTCACCTTCTGTGACGTCATCCATGATGTTTTTATCGTTTAATTCCATCGTTCTTTAACTGAACATTCTGACTGACGAAAAGGTCAAAGGTGAAGCAGATTTAACCCGAATCTCTCACCCGGTCTGTGGTTCGGGGGACCGAGCCGGTCCAGAAACGGTTCTGACGGGTCAGACAGGCGGTTCCGGTCCGTTCTGCCAAACAGACGTTTTCCCGCAGTATCTGCTGAGATCCAAACGTTCCTCCTGGACCGGCTCAGTTTCTCATGTTCCGACCCATTACAGGCCGCTGAGCGCCGGTTCTGTTCAGCAGGACGGGTTCTGACCCGATCCTGCTCAAAAGAATGAAAACACCTGGAGTCTAAAGAAGAGGTGCCCAAGCTGTGGCGCGGGGGCCCTTTGTGGGACTTGGTGTGATATTGTGAGTCTTTTATTTTTTAGAACATCCTGCGAGTTTCAGATAATTTGGACTTTTGAGGTTCTGGAAACGTTCTGGAATGAAACTGTTAAAGATCCATTCAGGTTCTGGTTCTGAACTGGTTCACAGAATCATTTTCTACAAAATGAACAAAACTTTGTTCCATAAAATAGTAAAATATCTTCAGGGTGTTGCTGTGGTTACACATAAAATGACTATAATTTTTTAAAACTGCTTTAGAAATTATAATGTTTAATTAATTAATGATGTAAGTTATGGAAAACATTCTGGAGGTCTGACAGCAGCTGGATCCTGGAGAACTTTAGTCAGACAGGAACCAGCTGACTGGTTCTGGTTCCGGCATGTTGGATCACTAAAACCTAAAACGCCAGAACGCTTCAGACATCAGAACTCGGCTCTCCAGGTTCTGCTGGATCAGTCCTGATTATGTGTTAATGGCTCTGCTGGTAGGTTGACTGGTCCAGTAGAGAACCAGAACCAGAACCAGCTGATCCAGTCCTGCTTCAGGAAGAAAATCTGAATGAATAAAACCATTAGCTGTAGTTTACTGTCTGCGCTCCTGGAATCCGCCATCTTTGTAGTCTTTAAAGCAAAAGGACTACATTTAGTCACTCTGTTCATCAGAGCTTGGAAATGATCAGGAACTTTCTATGGACTCTTCACACGTTCGGAAAACCAGAACCAAAAGCGGCTCAGTCGCTTCCGATCTATTGAAATGTCATTTTACACTCGGTGCTGGCAGGACTTGTCCAACAGACATAATATAAGGGTGGACCTGGTGGACCTCTACTGTCTCATCTACTGTCGCTGATGAGATGTAGGGCGGCCATCTTGGAGCGGTCCACCACTCCACTCAGGGTTATGTGTTTAGCAGGCAAAATATACTGTATATATATATATATATATATATATATATATAATATATATTATATATATATATATATATATATATATATATATATATATAAAATTCCCTTCTCACCCTCTGCGGGTGGTCTCTCTCTCTCTCTCTCTCTCTTTCATCCTCTGAGCTCGGGTCCTCTACCAGAGGCCTGGGAGCTTCAGGTTCTCCTCCAGTATCTTGGCTGTGCCTAGTACTGCACATTTCTGGACTGAGATGTCTGATGTTGTTCCTGTTTTAGCCGCTGCTCCAGTTTGGGGTTTCTGCCCCGAGGGCCCCGATGACCACAGGCACCACTGTGGTCTTCACCTTCCAGTTCTTTTCCAGTTCCTCCCTGAGGTCCTGGTATTTCTCCAGTTTTTCATGCTCCTTTTTCCTGATGTTGTAGTCACTTGGTATCGCTACATCCACCACAACGGCTTTCCTCTGTTCTTTATCCACCACCACAATGTCCGGTTGGTTCTCCATCACCATCTTGTCTGTTGGATCTGGAAGTCCCACAGGATCTTAGCTCCGTCATTCTCCACCACCTTTGGGGGTGTTTCCCACTTCGATCTCGGGGCTTCCAGTCCATATTCTGCATATATAATGTATATATATATATATATATATACATATATATATATATATGTATATATATATATATATATTATATTATATATATATATATATATATATATATAATATTATGTATGTATATATAAACATGTACAGCCAAATATATATTATCTGTCGGCTGTTTTCCAGATTTCCATCTTCAGAGACCCAGATTGAGTCCAAACTCCATGTGATCCATCCTGCTGCAGTGAATCCGTCTCTTATAGATTCTCTCTCTTCTTCCTCATCGTGTCTTTAGGAAACTTTCAAAACAAAAACAGAAGATTCAGGATGAATCTAATAGTGAAAGAATTACATAATAATAGTTTTTACCACCTGTGTAAACTTTGCTGGTCAATGTTATAACACAGTTTTATAATATGTGTTACATGGTTTCATTTCTAATATCGGCTCTTGTGTCAGAGAATCTCAGTCAATGTTAGAGAAAAATTAATGTTTTTACAGAATCTCAGTTATCCTTCATATCGGGGCTGAACCCGTATTACACCATGTAGCTAATATTAGCTGGTATAAATACAGGAAAGGAATATTACAATATAAACACAATAATATGTCCATCTTACTGTGACATGTTGTCTGTGGAGCCTCACATCAATAATCCATCGATCAGAACAACAACATCCTCAGTGCTGAAGCATCTGCTGCTGATTGGTTGATTAAAGTAGGAGGGACTACCTCTCCAAGATGGCCGCCGTATTTCGTGCGCCGGAACAGCCAATCAGGCTCTGCTCTGATATTATGTCTATGATGTCCAAGGTAGCAATGAATGATGAACATTGATCCCAACAAGTCAGCTGGACAAACGTTAAGATGTAGCCTTGTCATAATTCAGATATGAAGGTGAGTTTCAAGCTTTGTGGCTAACATTAGCTTTAGCTCAAGCTAGTAAGTAATTACTCCAGTCACTTTTCTTGTAAAAATGTGCTATTTAAGTGCAGTAATCCATTCTAATGGACAATGTTTTTACCTTAATCTGAACTTATGTTCCAATTTATTATGTGTTTATTGTCAATCAGAGGCCAAGTAACGGTTCCGGTTCGGCTTTTAGCTTCTGAACCAGGAGGAAACACAAACCGTTTCCGGCTGAAGACAGAAGTGACTCCATAACTCAGAGGCTCCTTGAGTCGCCATCCGTCTAGTTTAGGCTGAAGAAGCTGATGGAGTCAAGCGAAGCTGTAAACTTTGCGTTAGCTTCAACTGGTAGCAACAAGCCACCATCTTGATTCATTATCGCTTGGAAATTCATGAAAACTTATAATAATGTTAAACAATCTTCATAGAATCGCTTTATTTGCTTTGTCTTCATGCTGTCATGGTAACTCAAAGCGGAAACAAGAAAGCCGCATTTCGCTCATGCGGATGTGACGTCAGCGCCGCTCTGCGCCCATTGAGGTTCTTCTCGAGTACTCAGAACTTTACCGGACCTGGTCCTAGAACCTCCATTTTACACAAGGTTCTGATGGAGCAGCCAGCCGGTCCAGTGAAATCTCCATAAAAGGTTCTGAATGTAATCTGGGCCAGAAGCTCTGACGGTTCTGTAACGGACGGGTTTATGACGCCTGATGATCCAGATTGTTCCGACACCGGAACCGTCGGGAGAAACTTTCCATCTGGACTTCCAAGCGGGCCGAACCGAGCCGGTCCGTAAACCTGTCCAGAACCAGAACTGACAGGAAGGAATGTGTTAGTTTAATGTCTGAGCTGCAGGGCCAAACCGGAACCAGAACCAGAACCAGACCTGCGGTCGGTCCCACTCTGCACGTCCGACCCGGTCGGGTTCGGGGGAAGTTCTGCTGAAAGAAGCAGCAGCTGTTTCTGAGTCCATTGTTATGGTTCTGCATTCGGGTCGGCAGCCGAACCAGAGTAGAAACCCGAACCTCTGAGGACGTTCCAGCAGGTCCAGATCACTGGTTCTGACCCGCTTTCTGACCCGCAGGTCGGAACCATGAGCGAGTCTCTGAGTGGACCGACGGACGAGCCGCTGCGGGACCGGCGGCGCCGCGACACCTGCCAGGTGTGCAGGCAGCTGATTGGACGCGACGAGAAGGTACGTGCAGCACGGGACCGGACCAGAACCGGACCAGAACCGGGCCAGGACCGGACCAGGACCGGGCCGGACCGGACCAGAACCGGGCCAGAACCGGACCAGAACCGGGCCAGAACCGGACCAGAACCGGGCCAGGACCGGACCAGAACCGGGCCAGAACCGGACCAGGACCGGGCCAGAACCGGACCAGAACCGGACCAGAACCGGGCCAGAACCGGACCAGAACCGGACCAGAACCGGGCCAGAACCGGACCAGAACCGGGCCAGGACCGGACCGGAACCGGGCCAGAACCGGACCAGGACCGGGCCGGACCGGACCAGAACCGGGCCAGAACCGGACCAGAACCGGGCCAGGACCGGACCAGAACCGGGCCAGAACCGGACCAGGACCGGGCCGGACCGGACCAGAACCGGGCCAGGACCGGACCGGAACCGGGCCGGACCGGACCAGGACCGGACCAGAACCGGGCCGGACCTTTAACCCCCCCCCCCCTCCCCCGTCTCTCCCAGATCATCTGAGAATCTGAGAAGCTCTACAACCACTGAGTGATTTTAAAAGAGGCTTGAAGACTTTTTTATTTAAGCCTTTTCTTTGAGATTTTTGTTAATGAAAAGTGCGGTACAAATTGGATTGATTATTATTATTAATGTTGAACTAAATGAAACAAACAGTTTTAGTGTTTAGTCAGCAGAACTTTGTCAGACAATCCGAGATGTTCAGATTATTTCTGACTGTTTACAGAAATGGAAACATGGCGACACTGTGTGACGTCACCGAACGTCACATGAGAAATATAGTTATATTATTTTTATATTGGCCAGGATCCCTTAGATGCTCCAGATTAATAAATGGATTGAAACTTAATGCCAAATGTATTTATTGATATATTATTTTCTGTCTTTGACGCTCATATATCTGTGATGTCACATCCTGGAAATTATTTCTCAACTCAAACTTTGGAAACGTTTCTGGAGCAATGACACCATTATCAATATCTATCCATCCATCTATATATATATATCTATATATATGAGCGAGAGACAGACATGGCATCACATGTCAGTTTATTACTAAATTAATGTTAAATTGTGTTCAGATTATAACTGAATGTTGTTATGAAGAACGTCTGATGGACTCAGACTGAAGCTGAGCCACTAAGACCAGATGGAAACCAGATCAGAACGTTAATCAACCAGAACATGACCTGTGACCTTTGACCTGATGTGAGAGAGCAGAAAGCAGCAGGAAATGGTTCCTTTGTCAGTTTTTAGACCTTCAGCTCGTCTGCAGCTCCACATCCTGGAGGAACCTGACGGATGAGGCAGCAGCTCTGATAGGCTGAGAGTGACGACCCGGTCCAGGTCGGCTCCTCAGCCGCACACAGACCCCAAGGACCAGCTGATGACCTCTGACCTTTCACCAGGCACCGCAGGGGCCAGAGTTCAGCTCCTCCTGATCCAGAACCAGAACCTGAACAGAATGATCCTCCTCCAAGTTCTTGGTGTCGGTTCCCTCAGGAGCCTCTGCCTATACGCCCTGAATAGGGCGGTCGGTCCCTAGTGTGTCACGACCTTTGACCCTGGCTTGGAGGGCGTTTCCTAACATGTCATTTCCTTTAGCTTTAGCTTAGCAGCTAGCTAAAAGAGATAGAAGGAAAACACAAGTTATTTATTCTCAGCACATTCTAGACCAGACCAGAAGAACCGGACCGGAACCGGACCGGACCGGACCGACCGACGGATCATGTGGTTCAGAGGAAACCATAACCGAAGATTGGAACTTAACAGAACTTTTATTTTGAAAGAGCTGCATGGATTCTACGCTCAGAGGAAGTTTGGACCCGTCTGTCGTCCCTAAGCAGCTTTCAGATGTTTCGATGTTTCATTTCTGACTGAAATATTTTAACTGTGACCCCCCTGACCTCTGACCTCTGGTCTCTGCAGGAGCTGGTGCACCAGGACAGATTCTTCCATGAGGCTGCTTCAGGTGCTGCAGCTGCAGCGGCTCTCTGGCGGCCGAGCCGTTCGCCCAGCAGGGCGGCGCTCTGCTCTGCAGCTCCTGCTGCAGCCGCTTCTCCTCCCGATGTGCCGCCTGCAGCCAGAGCGTCCAGCCAGGTGGGGGCGGAGCCTCCAGCCAGGTGGGGGCGGGGCAGGGGGCCTCCAGCCAGGTGGGGGCGGGGCATGCAGCCGGTGGGGGCGGGGCCTCCTGCCAGGTGGGGGCGGGCCTCCAGCCAGGTGGGGGCGGGGCCTCCAGCCAGGTGGGGGCGGGGCATGCAGCCGGGTGGGGGCGGGGCCTGCCAGGTGGGGGCGGGGCCTCCACTGGTGGGGGCGGGGCCTCCAGCCAGGTGGGGGCGGGGCTCATGCCAGCAGCGGGTGGGGGCGGGGCCTCCAGTCAGGTGGGGGCGGGGCCTCCAGCCAGGTGGGGGCGGGGCATCAGCCGGGTGGGGGGGCGGGGGCCTCCAGCCGGATGGGGGCGGGGCCTCCAGCCAGGTGGGGGCGGGGCATGCAGCCGGGTGGGGGCGGGGCCTCCAGTCAGGTGGGGGCGGGGCCTCCATGCCGGTGGGGGCGGGGCATGCAGCCGGGTGGGGGCGGGCCTCCAGCGTCTCAGGGTGGGGGCGGGGCTCCAGGGGGCGGCGTGGTGGGGGCGGGCATCAGCCAGTGGGGGCGAGCCTCAGAGGTGGAGGCGGGGCATGCAGCCGGGTGGGGGCGGGGCCTCCAGTCGGATGGGGGCGGGGCCTCCAGCCAGGTAGGTGGGGCGGGGCCGCCAGTCGGATGGGGGCGGGGCCTCCAGCCAGGTGGGGGCGGAGCCTCCAGCCAGGTGGGGGCGGGGCCTCCAGCCGGGTGGGTGGCGGGGCCTCCAGCCAGGTGGGGGCGGAGCCTCCAGCCAGGTGGGGGCGGGGCCTCCAGCCGGGTGGGGGCGGAGCCTCCTGCCAGGTGGGGTCCAGCTATCTTCATCAACAGAAGTTGTTATTTTTGTCTTTATTCATGTCTGATTGATAAACTGGCCTCCGGCCACCAGGTGGCAGCAGTGCTGAAATTAAACAGGCAGCCTGCTGTGGCAGGATGACCTGGGTTCTGTTGGTTCTGTTAGTGTCAGCCGAGTCCGTTTCGTGTCCCGCTGTCCATCCTAGCAGTCATGAAACCCGGTGATTAAAGGTTCTGGTTCTGGCTCCAGCGGCTGATGGACTCCAGAGCGCCGTCGCATGCCGAGCTGCGGCTCTGCTTCCCCTCAGGCTGTCTGGCAGCCAGACCGGCACTTTGTTCTGGTTGTGGTCCAATCGGAGCGGCGTCTGTCCTCAGGGTCCCGGATGCTGGAGTACGACGGCGCGGCGTTTCACCAGCACTGCTTCCTGTGCAGCGGCTGCAGGAAGCCCATCGGAGCCGAGGCTTCGTCCCGGACGCCGGGCGCCGCCACTGCCTGGCCTGCTACGAGCAGCAGGTGGCGCCGCGCTGCAGCCACTGCAGGAAGGTGAGGCAGAACCGAACCGGCGCTTCGCTTTGGGCCGCAGCCATTCTGACGAGTAATCGGTGACAAAACGGCACAATATGAGGAATATCTACATTAAAGATGCAAATAAATGATTGAATTTCTGTTTTCAATAAAAGAAAATCTACATCCAAGAGTCAAAACCTTCCTTCAGGGAGCCTGATCACTGAAGGAATGCACAAAAAGTGAAAGAATAAAACATGTATTTATTATACTGGGAACACTGGTCACAGGCTGCTGGTCCCACTCGGACTCAGTGACTCTGAGACGTCCTGGTTCACAGGCTGAAGCCGAGAGTAAGAGAGAAATGATCCCACAGTGTGATATAAATAAATGTTTCATTGATTAAAAGCCGTTTCCAGCATGTTGGGCTCTGACTGTAGCGTCTTTATAGCTCAACATGGAAACAGACTGAAGACCAGCAGCTCTGATCCTCACTGATCTGTTAAATCCTCTGGTTTCTAGTTCACTTCTCCTCTAACGGGTTTCTCAGTAGAACAGTGTAACAACATTAGCTGCTATGCTAACAACCAGCCTTAGCTGCTATGCTAACAACCAGCCTTAGCTGCTATGCTAACCACGTTAGCTGCTATGCTAACAACCAGCGTTAGCTGCTATGCTAACAACCAGCCTTAGCTGCTATGCTAACAACCAGCCTTAGCTGCTATGCTAACAACCAGCCTTAGCTGCTATGCTAACACCACGTTAGCTGCTATGCTAAAACCAGCGTTAGCTGCTATCAACAACCAGCCTTAGCTGCTATGCTAACCAGCGTTAGCTGCTATGCTAACAACCAGCCTTAGCTGCTATGCTAACAACCAGCCTTAGCTGCTATGCTAACAACCAGCGGTTATTTCAGGCCAATTTAGCTACAAAGGAAACATTTTACTGTGTTTATGTAACCCAGGTTGAAATAGCAAAAATATAAATAATAGTAAATTAGATAAATAGGAAATAAATAGGGAATTTATCAATCTTAAAATTGTTAAAAATATATATATTTTTAGAAAGAGCAACCATTAGATTATAATTGCTGTATTTGATTTTTGATATTTTAATTGATTAGAGAAACTATAAACCAGTTTTGCTTTGTCAGCAAACTCTTATTCTGAAGGGTCACATTTATGTATAACCCATGTGACTAGCTTCAGCCAATCGGGTTGCTGCGTTTTCTGAGTGAGAGAGGAGTAGCAAAGCGCAGAATTAATCTGGATTATGCTAAAAAGAAAAAGGACAGATAAGAGAGATTGACCACTAGTAGCTGACTTGCTGTCTAAGACGAGAGTTTTAATCTCTTGAGAAGAAGCTTTTCACATTACTTTTCCTTCTCACCTCGACTGCGCTTGTCTTCTGGGGTAGAACTTACATTTTTGTTCTTACATTCGGCTGGGATTTGGACTAAGGAATGTCGGATCATCACTGAATCGGATCTTCCTAAGGAGAACGAGACGGTGAACCAACCCGGAGCCTGATGACCCTCCAGTAGGAGCTGCGCCCCCTGCTGGACATCGTCAACCCCGCAACGCGGTTTGACCTGCCGCCGTTGTGGCAGGAGAACCGAACAGAACCAACCGTTGGATCATCGGAGGAAACAGGACATCAAACTGAAGCACAGCTGGACCTGACCTTGCTGACCTTGTTGACCTTGTTGACCTGACCTTGCTGACCTTGCTGACCTTGTTGACCTGTCCTTGTTGACCTTGTTGACCTGTCCTTGCTGACCTTGTTGTCCTTGTTGACCTGTCCTTGCTGACCTTGTTGACCTTGTTGACCTGTCCTTGTTGACCTGACCTTGTTGACCTTGTTGACCTGTCCTTGCTGACCTTGTTGTCCTTGTTGACCTGTCCTTGCTGACCTTGTTGACCTGTCCTTGCTGACCTTTGTTGTCCTTGTTGACCCCCTGTCCTTGCTGACCTTGTTGACCTTGTTGACCTGTCCTTGTTGACCTGACCTTGCTGACCTGTTGACCTGACCTTGTTGTCCTTGTTGACGCCTTGTTGTGAACCTGTCCTTGTTGACCTTGTTGACCTGACCTGTTGTTGACCTTGCCTGACCTTGTTGACCGGACCTGACCTTGTTGACCTTGTTGACCTTGTTGACCTGTGACCTTGTGACCTTGTTGACCTGTCCCTTGTTGACCTTGTTGACCTTGTTGACCTGCCTCCTTGCTGACCTGTTACCTTGTTGACCTGCTGACCTTGTTGACCTGTGACCTGTCCTTGCTGACCTTGTTGACCTTGTTGACCTGACCTTGCTGACCTTGTTGACCTTGTGTGACCTGTGACCTTGCTGACCTTGTTGACCTTGCTGACCTGTCTGCTGACCTTGTTGACCCTTGTTGACCTGCCTTGTTGACCTTGTTGACCTTTTGCTGACCTTGTTGACCCTTGTTGACCTGCCTTGTTGACCTTGTTGACCTGACCTTGCTGACCTTGTTGACCTTGTTGACCTGACCTGCTGACCTTGTTGACCTTGTTGACCTGTCCTTGTTGACCTTGTTGACCTGTACCTTGTCCTTGTGAATGTTCTGCTGTGTTTTGTTGTTTTGCTGTTATTTTTTTTTTTCTTTCCTAACTTCTTAAGGGAAACACCAAAGAACAAAAATAGATTAAACAGATTAAAACAAACTGTAAATTAAAATAGATAAATAGTATTAATTAGAACTTAAATAGAATTATAACCTAGGTAAAATAAATAGTATCCTTAATTTAGATTTATAAAATATTCTAAAAAAAAACCTGGAAACTATTTTTGAATTCCACTTTGCTTCTGGCCTGCATTTCATTGGACTTCTTGATTCTCCACAAGGACATCAAGTTATAGTATAAAAAATCAAACATCACCTGGAGAAATTTTTCCTCAAGGAAAAATGTTTGCAGAAACAAAAAGAAATATCAGAAAGACTGTTTTTAATACTGACTTGTATTCCAATGAAAACTGCCTGAGTGAGGATTATACTCAGCATGACTTCGACCATGAACAGTTTTGGAGGGACGGGACACGGATGGGTCTCAAACATGGAACCAAAGAAGAGAGAAGGAAACTGGTAGACAGTATTCTGTGGCAATTCATTGACGAGTCCCGTCTTCTGTCAAGATATGCGGCAAACAAAATGAAGCGCAGCTTTTTTCTTCACAAGAAGCTTAGTGGTAAACTTTGGGACAAACTGAAGAACTTAGATTTTATCATTTTTGACGGCATGGACGAAAAACTCTGCCAGGATATCTTTCAACAGTTATGTGGAAATTGCAGTACAGTTAAAGATGCTGAAAAGAGACAACAGAATAGTCAACATCCATAAAGTCTTTGAAAGTATCAAAAGAACCTTTTCCCGTCCCAGAAAGGTCCATTTAAAGACAAGCCATCTTAAAAAAGCCTGGCGGTTGATACAACATGCCGTAATATCAATATATCAATATGACTCGGCACTGGACTCTGAGTGGGAACCGGCCTTCGAGGCTGGACTTTCCTCAGAGTCGGGACCGACCTCTGAATTGGGACGGGTCTCTCAGTCTGGATCCAGCAACACAGCTAACAATGGAACACCGAGGAACAAGACGTGCAGTAGCAGAACAGAAGTACCACAGACGAGGAAGACAACAGCTGTACATAGGGAAGGTAATCAGAAAACAAGACACACCTGGGAAGCAATCAGCAGGTTAGACAGGAACAGAAACAGGAAGACAGAAAACCTGAAAATAACTACACAGAAAAACAGGGATCACAGCACTTCCCCCCTCAGGGGCGGCTACCAGAGTACAATCAAGTTAAATTTGGTGAATAGTAATAATCATGTAATTAACATGACGTGACATATGACTGTGTAAATAAGTAACTAATCATGTAAATTATATTTTACATATAAATATAAAAATGAAAGAAAACAGAATGTTAAAACAATAGCAAATATTGTAAAGGTGCGAAAAGGTTGAAGTTTCACAATTCAGATAAAGGTTTTACAAATCAAAACTAGGTTTGAAATATTCTGCCATCGGCGTAGAATAATCTACTCCACATTTGAAGTGTCGATGTATCTTCGTTTTTAAAGCAGAACAAATGATTTCTTAACACTCATGTTAAATATAATTATTAGAAAACAGTATGAAAATGTTAGCTGCTATGCTAACAATCAGCGGTTATTTCGGGCCAATTTAGCTACATAGGAAATATTTTACTGTGTTTAGAAGTGAATTTCTGGCTGCAAAGTGATTCTGATCTTTCATCCTGACCTGGGGAAGGTGATGAGAATGAATCCAGTTTGTTTCGTAAAACGGTTGAAACAAGTTCACACAGCAAAGGACTTAAGAAGCTCCGATCCTCTGCTGCCCCATACAAGATGGCGGCGCTTTTACGTATGACTCAGCGCTCCATGAGGCGTCTACGTATTAATGTCTATGATGCTAGCTGAATAAATGCTAGCTGATTAAATGCTAGCTGGATATATGCCAGCTGGATAAATGCTAGTTGAATAAATGCTAGCTGAATAAATGCTAGCTGGATAAATGCTAGCTGACTAAATCCTAGCTGATTAAATGCTAGCTGATTAAGTGCTAGCTGACTAAATGCTAGCTGAATAAATGCTAGCTGGATAAATGCTAGCTGAATAAATGCTAGCTGATTAAGTGCTAGCTGACTAAATGCTAGCTGAATAAATGCTAGCTGGATAAATGCTAGCTGAATAAATGCTAGCTGATTAAGTGCTAGCTGACTAAGTGCTAGCTGATTAAATGCTAGCTGATTAAGTGCTAGCTGAATAAATGCTAGCTGATTAAGTGCTAGCTGACTAAATGCTAGCGATTAAGTGCTAGCTGATAAAATGCTAGCTGATTAAGTGCTAGCTGAATAAAGCTAGCTGATTAAGTGCTAGCTGACTAAATGCTAGCTGAATAAATGCTAGCTGGATAAATGCTAGCTGAATAAATGCTAGCTGATTAAGTGCTAGCTGAATAAATGCTAGCTGGATAAATGCTAGCTGACTAAATCCTAGCTGATTAAATGCTAGCTGATTAAGTGCTAGCTGACTAAATGCTAGCTGAATAAATGCTAGCTGGATAAATGCTAGCTGAATAAATGCTAGCTGATTAAGTGCTAGCTGACTAAATGCTAGCTGAATAAATGCTAGCTGGATAAATGCTAGCTGAATAAATGCTAGCTGATTAAGTGCTAGCTGACTAAGTGCTAGCTGATTAAATGCTAGCTGATTAAGTGCTAGCTGAATAAATGCTAGCTGATTAAGTGCTAGCTGACTAAATGCTAGCGATTAAGTGCTAGCTGATTAAATGCTAGCTGATTAAGTGCTAGCTGAATAAATGCTAGCTGATTAAGTGCTAGCTGACTAAATGCTAGCTGAATAAATCCTTCTGACAGAAACGTGAAAAGCTTCCACACAGGGTTCGAACAGCATTCTGGGTAAAACTGATTTACAAACATTTTTAACCTTAAAGGAAAAAAGTTAATTGTTTTAACCGTGTATGTTTTATTTCTGCTCCGAGTCCTGAAGGAGTTTTTCACTCATCGGTTAGCTTGATGCTGTGTGGAGCTGCTAACCCGGTTCCGACCCGGTCCTGACCCGGTTCTGCCCCGGTTCTGCCCCGCTGCAGGCGCTGACTGGGGGCGGGCTGACGTGCCGGGGCGACGTGTGGCACCGGGACTGTTTCCTGTGCTGCGGCTGCGGCTCCGCTCTGGCCGGACAGACCTTCACGTCGCAGGGCGAGCGGCCATTTTGCGTCAGGTGCTTCAGCAGCTTGTACGCCAAGAAGTGCGCCGCGTGCAACACGCCCATCACAGGTGAGTTACCCGCCACAATAAAAGCCTGAAGATCATCACCAGGTTTTTATCTGAAAGAAACTGATGATGAGAGAAAAAGAGGAAGATGGCCGCCTGGTGGACCAGTGATGGAAACCTGCGTCCAGTTAAATCACTAATAATTTAACTTTAACTTGACTTCCTGTCTGGTAATAAGACAAACAGCAAATCATTTTCAATTACATTACATTTTATTCCAGCAATATAGCTATAAATACTCATAAATAGTTATATTTGAATAAGTTTTTAGGGAATAAAACTTTTCGGATTGTTTTGCTAAAACACACTTTTTACTTTTATTTGAGTAAAACTTCACGATCCTCTTCCTGGATCAGTTTAACCATAACTTGTTATTGTTGTCAGTTTGATGACGTCATAAATATTAAATCAAATGTTACGACTCCACATTAAAGCTGAAGTGGTTTATTGAGCAGCATCACAAGTTTAAACAAAATGATGTAAACGAACTGGATGACCCGGTTCTGACCCGGTTCTGACCCGGTTTGATCGTCTGACCCTTGACCGGTTCTGACCGCGCCGGTTCTGACCCGGGTCTGACCCGGTTCTGACCCGGTCTGACCGGGTCTGACCCGGTTCTGACCCGGGTCTGATCCGGTTCGGGACCCGGTTCTGACCCGGTTCTGACCCGGGTCTGATCCGGTTCTGACCCGGTTCTGACCCGGTTCTGACCCGGGTCTGATCCGGTTCTGACCCGGTTCTGACCCGGTTCTGACCCGGGTCTGATCCGGTTCTGACCCGGTTCTGACCCGGTCTGACCCGGTCTGACCCGGTTCTGACCCGGGTCTGATCCGGTTCTGACCCGGTTCTGACCCGGGTCTGATCCGGTTCTGACCCGGTTTGACCCAGTTCTGACCCGGGTCTGATCCGGTTCTGACCCGGGTCTGACCCGGTTCTGACCCGGGTCTGATCCGGTTCTGACCGGGTCTGACCGGTTCTGACCCGGGTCTGATCCGGTTCTGACCCGGTTCTGACCCGGTTCTGCAGGCTTTGGCGATGGGAAGTACGTGTCGTTGGAGGAGCGCCAGTGGCACCAGCCCTGCTTCAAATGCTCCCGCTGCTCCGTGTCGCTGCTCGGGTCCGGGTTCTTCCCCGACCGGGACCAGATCCTCTGCGCCGACTGAACACCAGACCCGGTCCGAACACCAGAACCGGTCCGAACACCAGACCCGGTCCGAACACCAGAACCGTCAACCAGACGTCCGAACACCAGAACCGGTCCGATCCGAACACCAGAACCGGTCGACACCAGAACGGTCCGAACACCAGAACCGGTCCGAACACCAGAACCGGTCCGAACACCAGAACCGGTCGATCCGAACACCAGAACCCGGTCCGAACACCAGAACCGGTCCGAACACCAGACCTAGTTCTGCTCACCGCTTATGTTTGGCATAAATGATAAAATATTGAAACACGAAACCGTTTGTCTGGTTTTATTCATTATTAGAACCGGTTCGGCCACTTGGTTTGGTTTGGTTTGGTTCCAAAGGTCGATATGGACCAGAACCTGATGCTGATGACCCGATTTACTGCTGGATGAGTCGGGAAACACTCAGGAGATTCTGGACTGTCGGCCCGGTTCTGATCCAGCAGCTTCTGGGATCAGAACCTCAGCGCTTGATAAAAGTTTGATAAAAGTTTAATTATGTCGTGTTTAGGAGCCGAACTGACTGATCAGAACCTCCCGGTTCAGAAATGTATTTTTGGGAAGATCAGAGGAAACCGCCCCTCCGTGATGTCACCAATGACGTCACCAGTGATGTAATCATCTAAATATTGACAGATCGGAACCTCGGTGCTGGTCCTTTTAGATCGTGTTGATGCTGGACCGGTCCAGCTCCCTGTCAGATGCTCAGCTGTCCGGCTCTCATGCAGGACGTGAGACGGAACCGGAGGTCGGGCTCAGAGGTTCTGCTGGCAGCTGCTGTGACGTCATCATCTGACTTAAGGTCAGTGCGGGGTCACGCAGCTGAGACGTTCCCATGACTCCCCTCCAGTCTGGTTGACCTCCTGTCCTGTCCGCCCAGCCGCCACTGCACCAGCGGCCCGCCAGGCCCCGCCCACTCACCAGCGGCCCGCCAGGCCCCGCCCACTCACCAGCGGCCCGCCAGGCCCCGCCCACTCACCAGCGGCCCGCCAGGCCCCGCCCACTCACCAGCCGCCCGCCAGGCCCACGCCCACTCACCAGCGCCGCCAGCCCGCCCACACCAGCGGCCCAGGCAGCCGCCCACTCACCTGCCGCCTGGGATGAGATGACCTTCATCATCTCCCTCAGGCGAAGCAGCTGGCCTTCAGTGCAGCTAGTCCCACTAGCCCCACTAGCCCACTAGCCCAGCTAGCCCCACTACCCAGCTAGCCCACTAGCCACCAGCTAGCCCACCCACTAGCCCAGCTCCCACTAGCCACTCCACCCCCCAGCAAACATTAGCATGGACGGCTACTAGCTGCCACAGCCAGAAACAAACGGCAGTTTGGATTATTTAGCCTGGCAGAAACACATGGGCTTCAGGTTAAAGTCATATTTTCACCATGTCATTTATAAATGTAACAGTTTCAAGATAAATATATAGCTCCAAACTTCAGATTTAAATAAGTAAATATTTATCTCCAAGCTAAATATTTAGCTTACTACCTAATAACCTCCCTGGTAAATATTTGGCCCAACTAAAGTTAACGAGCTTCAGTTCAATATTAGCTTCAGCTTGTTCATTTGCTCAGTATCTGAATATGTAGCTTGGCAACTAAATATCGCTAAATAACCAAATTATTCTGGATCTTTTTTTGACCGCGTAACTTTACAAACTCTTCAGCTCCGGATCCGTTAACACTGAAAGTTCGGTTCCTGTTTGTGTCTCTGGGCCCAAATGTTTGGAACCAGCTGTGCTGCAGTTGATTATTCGGTTAGTTTTAGTCGCCAGAGACCCGCTGCTGTGGTTCCTCTGGGTCAGAACCACAGCTGTGGCTCCGATAAACCGCCTGCGAGTTCTGGGTCATCCCAGCGGTTCCAGTTCGGTCCATTCCTCCCAGCGATTCAGGCCCGGTTTATTATTGGGTCAAACATTCGGTGACGTGATCCGGGAGGTTCTGGTTCTGAGTCACTGGTCCACTAATAATGATCAACCTCTGCTGGAGACACTGTTTGTTAACAGAATGCTGTATCACAGAAAGTTGAGTGGAAGGAAAAAGTGCAGCAGGAGTCAGAAAATCCAGGTCCACCAGAATCGAAACCGGGTTGAGGGGAACCAGAACCGGTCCAAAGTCATCTGGACATCCAGTGTGGCTTCCAGTCGGTGATAATCTGCTGGTTCTGGTCCACCGGGCTTTCTACCATCTACCAGAACATTCTAGAGCTTCATGGAGATGCTGGTCTCATTTTCCAGCAGGACTTGGTATCGACCCAGACTGACAACAGTACCAGAACCTGGAGATTCTGTTCTGTGGATTCAGTTTTCTGTGGTTTATCAGAACTTTCTGAGATTTGCTGATTTATTAGAACCTGCATTTTCTAAGCAACCAGATCAGACATGCAGAGCCTCACCTGTCATCATGGACAAATAATATATAAGGATCATATTTTCACCCTGTGGTTTGTACTACAAAGTATTTATTTTTCAGTTAGCTTAACCAATTTTGATTTTTTCCCCTCAAAATCACAATTTTCAGTTTCCCATTCAAATGGCTCAGCAGGTGAGGCAGCAGCGAGTCGAGCCTCACCTGGACTCAACCTCTGGCTCACACAGGAAAACGTAGGAGCCATTTCTTCATTGTCACTTAAATTAGATGATTTCATTTTCTAGTTGATTTATAATTAAAATTTGTTGTTTAATTTTAGTTATTTAGAATAAGTTTTTGGCTAGTAATTCACTTAATTAGCTAATTAAGCTCATTAAGCACCTGGGTGGTCACATGGTTTTTACCAGTAGTCAGTCAGTCACATCAGGTGCAGGAACCAGAGGACAAGCAGCAGGATCCTGTGATTTGTTTGCCTGACCGTGGAATAAAGCAGCAGAGCTAAATTTGGACCTTTTTGTTGTATTTTTGGAACTGCATCAAGTGACTGAGTTGAATTCACTTTGGCTTCCATCAACTTCAAGTCTAAAATTTAGATTTTTGGACAAACACTCACTACAAAAAGGTAAAAAACCTTTAATACATTAACTGATTTCCCATAATTTAACAAATGGTTCAATGACCAACGTCACTGAACCAGAGGAAGAACCGACCTGCAGGTCAAGGCCTCTGGCGCCTCCTGCTGGCAGCTGCAGGTGTTGCAGCAGGAACTACGTCAGTCAGAAATCCAACGTTGTTTAAAGTTTTATGTAGAAATACGAACGTTTCCGTTATGATTATAGTAAATAGTATTCAGGTATAAACCAGACCTAAGACACATGCAGGAAACCCTGGTGCCATGTTGGGTCCGACCCGACTCTGCTATCCACTCAGAACCAAATCACTGAAGAAACCCGGTCATCTGGCGGACCGGACCGGACCGGACCGGGTCGGCCCGGTGACGGACAGCAGAACCTTCAGAAGTCAAACATCAACGTTCCAAACATTTTATTGGTTTTCTGTAAAACAAGCAGCTGATAAAACAAAGAAAAACGATGGTGGGAAACATGAGAACAATAAATACAAGATGGTTCTGGTGGTTCTGGTCCGGACACAACCAGGACACCAGGTGGGAATGTTTCACACTAAAGTCCAGAAACACGCCGGTCCGCAGAGGTTCTGGAGTGGCCCGGTCCATCAGGTGGAGTAATCCTGCAGAACAGGACAGAACCGGGTCAGTGGAACCAGAACCCTGCAGCTTGACCCGAACAGCTGGTTCTGCTCTACTCACAGCTCTGGGCTTCTTGTTGACCTTCATGTCGAACCTGAAAACAACACAGAGCGGCCCGGTTAGTTCTGGACCAGAGGTTCTGATTCTGGATGGGAGCGATGAGAGCAGAGCCACTACAGAACCAGGAAGACGTTTGGAACCCAAACGGGCCAAATAGAACCTTCAGAGTAAAACCAGCAATGAGTCGGTTCTGAAGTGAAACGAGATGCAGAGAAAGTTCTGATAGAACCGGGCCATGATCAGAACCGGGCCATGCATCAGAACCGGGCCATGCATCAGAACCGGGCCATGCATCAGAACCGGGCCATGCATCAGAACCGGGCCATGAATCAGAACCGGGCCATGCATCAGAACCGGGCCATGCATCAGAACCGGGCCATGAATCAGAACCGGGCCATGCAGTCAGAATCTCACAAACCAGCCAAAAGAACAGCAGACAGAAATGGAACAGCAGACAGAATCGGAACCAGCAGACAGAAGTAGACATCAGCAGACAGGACATGAACAGCAGACCAGGAATAGAAACAGCAGACAGGAATGAAACAGCAGACAGGAAATGGAAACAGCAGACAGGAAATGGAAACAGCAGACAGGAAGTAGAAACAGCAGACAGGAAGTAGAAACAGCAGACAGGAAGTGGAAACAGCAGACAGGAAATGGAAACAGCAGACAGGAAATGGAAACAGCAGACAGGAAGTAGAAACAGCAGACAGGAAGTAGAAACAGCAGACAGGAAATGGAAACAGCAGACAGGAAATGGAAACAGCAGACAGGAAATGGAAACAGCAGACAGGAAATGGAAACAGCAGACAGGAAGTAGAAACAGCAGACAGGAAGTAGAAACAGCAGACAGGAAATGGAAACAGCAGACAGGAAATGGAAACAGCAGACAGGAAGTAGAAACAGCAGACAGGAAGTAGAAACAGCAGACAGGAAGTAGAAACAGCAGACAGGAAGTAGAAACAGCAGACAGGAAATGGAAACAGCAGACAGGAAATGGAAACAGCAGACAGGAAGTAGAAACAGCAGACAGGAAGTAGAAACAGCAGACAGGAAATGGAAACAGCAGACAGGAAATGGAAACAGCAGACAGGAAATGGAAACAGCAGACAGGAAGTAGAAACAGCAGACAGGAAATGGAAACAGCAGACAGGAAGTAGAAACAGCAGACAGGAAGTAGAAACAGCAGACAGGAAATGGAAACAGCAGACAGGAAATGGAAACAGCAGACAGGAAGTAGAAACAGCAGACAGGAAGTAGAAACAGCAGACAGGAAATGGAAACAGCAGACAGGAAATGGAAACAGCAGAGCAGGAAGTAGAAACAGCAGACAGGAAGTAGAAACAGCAGACAGGAAATGGAAACAGCAGAGCAGGCAGCAGGCAGGAAGTAAATTTCAGACTTACTCAAAGTCATAATCAAACATGGCGGAGGGGCTGAGGGAGCGTTAAGGAGGAAGAGAGCAGCAGCTGTTAGTTCATCAGACGCCGCGGCGCGGCAGACCGACAACCAGTGACAATCATTCACATGGTTCTGGAACGAATCAGGTCCGAACCGGTGACCTGTCCATCTGTCAGACCTGCTGATGTCCACATGCATGTCAAGTTTTATGTCTCAGAAGTTTACAGTAAATAAATCTGGTTATTTCCACGCAGCGTCCAGAAAGATGTTGGTCAGCATCCAGTTATTCATGAGCTGTTTGAGGACATGTTCAGTTTTCTAAAGAAACATTAAAATATTAGATTAGCTACAGGGACAAAACATCCAGACCAAACCTAGTCCAACGGTGTTTGTAGTCATAGTGACGCTAAACGGGACTAAAGTCTTGTTTACAGTTTGGTGGCCATGTTGGAAACAGCAAAAGTCATTGAATATGATTCATCAACATTAAGTTAAATTTACTGTAAACGTCTGAAACACAACAGGAACGACGGATTATCAGAAATCTGCTGCGAAAGCAGGATGACCATAAGGTGGGACGGATGGACAGACGGATGGACAGACGGATGGACAGACGGATGGACAGCCCACCGGGTCGGAACCGGCGGTCGGGTCGGGTTCTGCAGGTTCAGACCTTCTAACTGGATGAGCCTCAGCGGGTTCCGAGCTGCTGCAGGGTCCAGAGTTACCGGCCCGTCAGAACCTGCTGTGGACTCTGTACCTGTGTCTGTTCTTGTTCTTCCTCTTCTTGTGGTTGCCGTGGTGACTGCTGGACGAGGACGACGACGCGGCTTTCTGAGGCTTCAGGTCCTGCAGCGCCGAGTCCACGTCCTCCGTGTCGTCCTGGCTCGGCTCGTTCTCCTGGTTCTGGAGGTCCGGAGACGTGTCGCTCTCCGTGCCGCTGCCGGCTTCGCCTGCAGAGACCCGGCAGAACATCAGAACCGGCAGGCGGCGCTGCTGCCGCGGTCCGACGGTGAATCGCCACTCACGCTTCTCGTTCAGGTGATCTGGGATCCCTCCGAGCGCGCACACCGCCTGCCAATCACAACGCAGACACCGGCATGAGCTCGGTACGCGACACAGAACCCGGACCAGAACCCGGACCAACAACAGAACTCACAGCGACAGACGTCACAGACGACTTGCTGAACAGACGCTCCGCCTCCTTGAACTTGCGGTTCCTCCGGTCCGTTTTACTGTTGGAGTTCCTGTGTAAAGAAACGGAGGGTCTGGTGATCAGAACCAAACATCAGCAGGTGGAACCGTCGGGTCGACCTCGTACTTCTGGTTGGTGAGGTAACGGTCCCATCCTCGGATGATGTTTCCGTACATCTGGGTGTCCTCCAGGTAGCTGCCCTCGAAGGCGTAGATCTGTCTCTCCAGGTTCACCAGCGTCTCCTGTTAGGTAGAGACAGGTGAGGGACACGTTGGGACTAAATCAATATTATTGGATTAAATAAATAAAAAGTAAATGAATCCAATTTTACCGCATTTAGTTTTTCTAATTTCTAGTAAGAAAGGGCTCATCTTAAACATTTTTCTCTTTAGTGTAGTAAACTGCAACGAAGCTTCAATTGTAATCCTGCGGTGTTTTCCTATGTTCTATTTTGTCCTTACTTTCTTTTATTATAATTGTTATAAATGTATAGTTTTACTTTAGGGCGTCTCTACTTTCTTACTTACATTTGAATTGCAGCTAATTTTCTCCACTGTTACAATAAGACATATTTCTATTCAAACTACTCAGACATAAGCTTGTGTTTGTTTTACTGGAAGTCATTAAATAATAATTTAATCAGTTAATAATGTCCTCTTTCACAGACTGGACGTTTTATTGATATCGCGAGATTTCAGTCAAACCGTTGGCGGCTGTACGTTTCCGTGCAAACAACGGAGCTTTATTAACACGTTTATTCTGAATGTTTCAACGATAATAAACATATGTAAACCTTTACGAAACACTACCTGGGCTTTTTATCCATTCAATAATTTTCTAATATAGTTTTATATGCGTTTTAAAAGGAAAGTAACCGTTGAGATACCCAGAGCTAAGCGCTAGTTAGCCTCCATTAGCTTAGCATGTAGGCCTCATTTAATGGCGGAGCGACTAATTCCGCGGATAAAACCCCCAAAGTCCGCATGTACTCACAGCCAGCTCCTGTTTCCTCTTCACCAGCTCCGCTAGTTCCCTCCTGGTGTCCGGGATCTGAGGCGGGGTGGCCTTGGCGTGCATCGCCATGACGGGAGGAGGCTTTCTGGAAAACAGCAGCGGAGGCACAGGTAGAAGTATAGGGCTGCAGTGGCCGCAGGGCTCCGGTCCGCCCGGCAGGGGGCGCGCCAGACCACGGCAGGGCTCCACTAGTTACTATGGCAACCAGTCCATCTCATCTGCAGCTTCACGACAATTTTTGATGTTTTTCAATGAGATCTGATCAGAGAAGAGAATATAAAGTTTATTGGTTTAAACTCAAAGTTTTATCACCAACATTTATCCATCCAAGTTTTCCAAACGTTTCTGGTTTTCTCAAATGTTTCCTCATGACTTGTGGAGCTGGAGAACAACCAGAAAACGTTTTCTGCTGCATTCGGGAGTTTTCTCAATCTCCAAGTGGATATGGAGCCAAAAGCAGGGAAAGTTTAGCAGAAGGAAAACGTCACGTCAAAGTGAAGTAGGAAAACCTGACTCCTCTTCCTTCTTCATCAGATGAACTTAGGAAACACTGGCAGAGCTGGAGGCTCATGCGATGTTCCTCAGTCACTCTTTCAGGAACATTTCAGCTTCAGAGACACGATTACATTTGATTCAGACTAATTATTAACGTCTTGTTTTATGGTTCAGTTTACAGACAAAGGTCCACCCGAAGCCTCAAACACTCCTACGGCTCCTCCTGCTTGACATGACTTATAAATTACATTTTCTGTACCTGTATTCTCTTTTTGCAGCAACATTCCAGGTCCCCTGCATGTTCTCCCTGTGCATGGTGGGTTTTCTCCGGGTACTCCCGGTTTCCTCCCACAGTCCAAAAACATGACTGTCAGGTTAATTGGTCTGTCTAAATTGCCCCTAGGTGTGAGTGTGTGTGTGCCTGGTTGTTTGTCCTGTGTGTCTCTGTGTTGCCCTGCGACAGACTGGCGACCCTGTCCAGGGCGACCCCTGACCCCGCCTCTCACCCGGAACACCAGCTGGAGAGGAACCAGCAACCCTCCCGATCCCATTAAGGGACAAGGGTGTAGGAAAATGGATGGATGGATTCCAGGTCCCCATGTTTTGCTTACAATTTTTGTTTTGTAAAATGTGCCAAATATTTACAACAAAGTATTTTAATTATATATTTAGATGTTTGTCATTATTCAAATATAGATGAAATGCCTTTTAAATATTGTTTTATTCTTTACACACCTTTTTGGTGACCAACATTCATTGTGTCTATAGTGTAACAGACTTTCTCATGAAGTTTAAACTATATTTATGTTTTTCTTCAATAAGTTGATTGACTATGAGGACTAAACCTTATTTTAAAATGCAACTGAATCTGTTGAAACTATTTTTCTGATTTGATATTTTCTTCATATTCTACATGTCCCAGTACCAACTGTCCACCCTGTCAGGATGTTTCCTTTTTGCCTTCAGAAAGTCTAAAACTCCATAAAAACCTTTTAATGTGACATCAGTGGATTTTGATGTGAATTAAACATGGAAAACAAAGTGAGCTTCAACTGTCACTATCTGTACATTTTATTAAATATGTTAAACCTTTATGAGTAAAACTTAAAGTTTCACCATGTTAGGAGAGATTGTGGAAAATGTTTTTTCAGTAGAATTTAAAAAACTTAATATTAGATGTAGTCATTAAAGGTTTGTTGTTCTGTTGAAGGTTAACTGGCTAAATGTTGACCACATAAAGAGCTACAGGTAGATTAGTTAGAACGTTTCACCCTGTCAGGTTCATGAACCAAACAAGGTGGAAATTAAGGAGAAAAGTAATAATTTATAATAGAAGTTATAATAGAACCAGGACAAATACTTTGACTTGAAAGAGGAAATCCTTAAACAATGATGAAAATGGTCAGATTTTAGAATCAGTCGTTTATTTTCCACCCTGTTATGTTCCACTCCACACATGTTTTTATTAAATATTGTTTCAGAAACATTTAGTACTGAGAAGTTTTCTTTGCCATGTTTGCAGTCGAAGACCAATAAATGCAAATATTGGTATAAGTTTTTAAAATTACCAATATTTTCTATGCTATCAGTAATAATGAGTAAAAACAGTTTTTTTTTTACAATAAATGATTTGTAACTTCATGATGTGTTACAATTTCAAGAATAAAACACATTATATAGTAAAATGGACATATTCTTTTAAGAAAAAGTCATTATTTTTCAAAATGCACATGTTTATTTGTGCTCTATATGTAAATGTTCATAACAGGGTGGAAACATTCAGAGACAATGGTGAAAAAAACATGTACTTATTAATGTATCCAATCCTGAGCTTGACCATTATGAATTTATTATTGTCAAACATGTCAGTGTTGAAACACAATATTTAAAACATTAATACTTTTCTTTTTCAAATGTCCTGAAGCTGAAGCCCGTTAAATGATCTATTAGTGTGAGAATGAATCAGCTGCTGTGGAAGGTCAGCTGTTTTCTGACTGATGGTCATGTTGCAGCAGCTGCTGGTCCAGAAACAGCTGAGAGGAGAAGCTCTCTGCTGCAGGGTGTGTGTGTGTGTGTGTGTGTGTGTGTGTGTGTGTGTGTGTGTGTGTGCGTGTCATGTGACTGAGTGGAAACAGACCCAGGCTGTTATGCACAATGGCTTCATTCCACCATAAGAGCTGCTTCAGATTTAAAGGCTCGCTGTCTAAAGATAGTGACATCTAGTGGTCACAGTGAAACATAGCAGCTAGCCTGAGCTCATCCCAGCAGGTTGAAAATGTTCAGAAGAAAGTTTGTCCAAAAACTCTCAGAAGGTCTGGAAAACTATTGATCATACAGGAAAAAGGAGATTTTAGTTGGAATCTGAAGTTTACAGGTGCTAAATAAATATTTAGCTGAATAAATATTTAGCTTGCTAGCTAGCTACGTAGTTTGGAGCTAAATATTTAGTTGGTATACTTGATATTTAGCTTAATACTGTAATATCTATAAATAAATGATGGACCAACCAGCAACCTGCAGCACTCACTGAAACCAGCAGCGGCACAAACAGAACCACGTCTGTCCTCTGCATCAACAAGACCAGCAGCTGCTCAGTCAGCTCCGTTTGATCAAAACTAATAAATATGAAACTGAAATCTTGTTGGAGAAGCTGCAGCAGTTTGAGGTCAGATGATGAAACCAGCACTGAGGTCTGGTTGGCAGAAACATTGACTCGATGATGAACCGGATATTAAAATCATACAAACTGATTTACAGGCATCAACCTCAGATTTTCAGCCACGACTGGAATCGGTGCTGATTCCACCGTTTGGATCCACATTGTGTTGTTGTGTTGACCACAGAGGTCAGGGGTCAACACAACGTCTGCTGAACGTCAGGTCCGAACATCCGACGTTCAGACAACGTTCACTGACGTCATGCGGACATTTGCTATATTATGGAATTGATTCATGTACATCTGATGATATTAATTAATATTTAAAATGCAAATAAATGATTCAATTAATTTTAAGTAAGAAAACAAAAGTTTTATTGGCCAAAAGGCAGAAACTTGATTCCTTTAGAGAAAGTTTGAATATTTGATATGAAAATCCTTCTGACGTCACCAGAGAGCAGAAACGATCTATTTATAGATGAACTGATTAATAAGTGGATGTAAAAGTTTATTTTATGGAACATTTCAAAGTGCTTCACATCATAAAACGTCATCAAATATGAAACATTTTGCCACCAGAATCAAGAAAATAAACATGGAATATCTGCAAAATGTTTATTATTTTTAATATGTTGTTTAACTTTATGCACTTTCTGAATGTTATAATTATTATCTCTGTTTTGCTGAGTTTCCGGCCTGCGCGGCTTTCAGCTGCTCTGAATCATCTGGCGGACCGAACCATTCAGGGTCCGAACCGCAGCAGAACCTCCCGGCTCTGGGTCTCGCTCTGAGGAGAACCGCCGTCAGGAGAACCGGTTCGGTTCGGCAGAGTTCCCCAGAAATGACCCGAGGTCCGCTTCGGCCAGAGAACCCGGTTCTGCTCCTGTTCCAGTTGGTTCCGTCCATTTGTCCGGCACCAAGGTTTTGGCTGCGATAAGGAAAAAGTCAAGGCAGCGGCAGAGAGACAGCGAGCGGAAATGAGGTGTTCAAGCCTTCAAAATAAAACGGATGGAACGAGCGAAAACTAAAGTCAATCATAAGTTTTGTTTAAACTTAAAAACGGAATCAAAATTTATTTTAATTTATTTTAATTTGATTTAGACTGTGAAGGCCTGGAGAAAATCCCTCAGCATTAACAGGATAGATCAACAAGCTTCTTATTTATTAAATTATTAACAACAGAGGAATATTGAGGTTTGGATCGGCCTCTTTTTAAAAATGTATTAGCATTAAAATATCACATTAATTCAAAGACCCGTTCTGTTTCACATAATTTTAAAACATACCAAATGTTTTAAGATTATTTAACTTATTGACTGTTTAACTTCTAGTTTGTTTTTTTTCAATTTTACTTCATCATTAATTACATTTTTCTTTTTTAATTTGATTATATTTTTTAAATTTCTATATTGAATCATTTTTCTGTGGTAATTAACACAAAATTACATTTTGGGTCATTTATTGACATTGATTTAATCTATCTTCATGCTTTTCTATTTTTATTTTGTTCTACTTTATTATCTACTTTACTTTGTTTTACTATTTTATTTTTATTGTATTTCATTTAGTTTGTGTTATTTTGATTTGCTTAAAATAACACAAATAATAATAATAATAATTAATAAACTATTATTAATTATTAATATTTTATTAATTAATAAATTAATAAAATAATAATAATAATAATAATCATTATTATTATTATTATTATTATTAGTAGTAGTAGTAGTAGTAGCATTTGTTTTATTTTGAAGTGCGTGACCGGAAGTGTGACCTTCCTCTCGGGAACTTGACCTCCTCGGTTTTCAGTCTCTCCCTGAAGATTCCTCAGTGAAGACCTTCACACCGCAGAACCGAACCGAACCGAACCGACCCTCTGTGTTCCAGAATCACCTCTTGGTTCCGGTTCGGAAACCGGATTTGAACACTTTTTGTATTCCCGGCGTTGGTTCTGTTCGGATCCGATTCTTTCCCCCGAACCGTCCGTGGTTCCGTTCCTTCCTCTGCAGCTGGGTGTGTTAGGCAGAACTGGACCTGAGTTCGGCTCGTGTACCGCGCTGGTTCTGAGGAATGAACCCGTCTGGACCCGGACTGGACCGACACCATGGATTATAAAGAGCTGGAGGTTCGTCTGGAGGAGAAGCTGACCCTGACAGAGAAGAGTGAGTAACCAGAACCAGTCCTGGCCCGGTCCGGTTTTCACGTCCATCACCTGCAGAGAGTCAGCCAATCAGATCAGTCCTTCCAGCTGCGCTGCAGCTGATTGGAAGTTCTGGTTCTGGTGGTCCAGATGAGGCAGATGATGGTTCAGGTTTGGTTCTGATGTTGCGAAGAATCTCCAGGTGTTTCTGCTGGGTTCTGAGGTGGAACCATCTCTATGCAGGTCAGAACCTCCTGCTGGTCCTCAGACCCTCCAGAACCTCCTGCTGGTCCTCAGACCCTCCAGAACCTCCAGCTGGTTCTCCAGAACCTCCAGCTGGTTCTCCAGAACCTCCAGCTGGTTTTGCTGGTTCTCCAGAACCTCCAGCTGGTTCTCCAGAACCTCCAGCTGGTTTTGCTGGTTCTCCAGAACCTCCTGCTGGTTCTCCAGAACCTCCAGCTGGTTTTGCTGGTTCTCCAGAACCTCCAGCTGGTTTTGCTGGTTCTCCAGAACTTCCTGCTGGTTCTCCAGAACCTCCAGCTGGTTCTCCAGAACCTCCAGCTGGTTTTGCTGGTTCTCCAGAACTTCCTGCTGGTTCTCCAGAACCTCCAGCTGGTTCTCCAGAACCTCCAGCAGGTTTTGCTGGTTCTCCTGGACCTCCTGCTGGTCCTCTAGAACTTCCAGCTGGTTCTCCAGAACTTCCAACTGGTTCTCCAGAACCTCCAGCTGGTTTTGCTGGTTCTCCAGAACTTCCTGCTGGTCCTCTAGAACTTCCAGCTGGTTCTCCAGAACTTTCAGCTGGTTCTCCAGAACCTCCAGCTGGTTCTCCAGAACATCCAGCTGGTTCTCCAGAACCTCCAGCTGGTTCTCCAGAACCTCCAGCTGGTTCTCCAGAACTTCCAACTGGTTCTCCAGAACCTCCAGCTGGTTTTGCTGGTTCTCCAGAACTTCCTGCTGGTCCTCTAGAACTTCCAGCTGGTTCTCTAGAACTTTCAGCTGGTTCTCCAGAACCTCCAGCTGGTTCTCCAGAACATCCAGCTGGTTCTCCAGAACCTCCAGCTGGTTCTCCAGAACCTCCAGCTGGTTCTCCAGAACCTCCAGCTGGTTCTCCAGAACTTCCAACTGGTTCTCCAGAACCTCCAGCTGGTTTTGCTGGTTCTCCAGAACTTCCTGCTGGTCCTCTAGAACTTCCAGCTGGTTCTCTAGAACTTTCAGCTGGTTCTCCAGAACCTCCAGCTGGTTCTCCAGAACCTCTAGCTGGTTCTCCAGAACCTCCAGCTGGTTTTGCTGGTTCTCCAGAACTTCCTGCTGGTCCTCTAGAACCTCCATCTGGTTCTCTAGAACTTTCAGCTGGTTCTCCAGAACCTCCAGCTGGTTCTCCAGAACATCCAGCTGGTTCTCCAGAACCTCCAGCTGGTTCTCCAGAACCTCCAGCTGGTTCTCCAGAACCTCCAGCAGGTTTTGCTGGTTCTCCTGGACCTCCTGCTGGTCCTCTAGAACTTCCAGCTGGTTCTCTAGAACTTTCAGCTGGTTCTCCAGAACCTCCAGCTGGTTCTCCAGAACATCCAGCTGGTTCTCCAGAACCTCCAGCTGGTTCTCCAGAACCTCCAGTTGGTTTTTCTGGTTTTCCAGAACTTTCAGCTGGTTCTCCAGAACCTCCAGCTGGTTCTCCAGAACCTCCAGCTGGTTCTCCAGAATCTCCAGCTGGTTCTTCTGGATGTGTGATGCAGGCAGAGGACTGGACCAGCTGCACAGGAAGGTTCTGTTCGCTGCACCAGAGGTTGGTACCGCTGGTACCGCTGGTACCGCCTGAGTCGGGTCAGTAGCCCAGTTTGAGTGGTTCTGCTGCAGAGACGGTCCAGCGTTTGTGTTCTGGGTCGGGTTGGTTCTGGTCCAGCCGTCTCCAAACTGGTTCTTAAAAGTGATAAATAATTATTTCTAATAATAATAAAGTTATTTTATGATTCGTTCGGTTTCATTCATCTGATTGAATGAAAACGTTGATTAAATTTTATTTCTTTCTAAAATATTTGTCTCCATCACTGATCTTTGAAGTTCTGGTTCTGTTGGTCCAGTTGACGACCTAATCCCAGCGGAACCAGCAGTCCGCTGGGATTAGGACTTGGACTAGGACTTTGTCTTCCAGATGGAAACATGATGGGTTTATTCTAGAGCTGAATCGATTAATCACGATTAATCGATCATAATTGTCAAATAATTTAGTTATCGATTAATCGCCAACAGACTAAAAGAGCAAAATAAATATGAACATTTTGCATCTGAGATAAAAATATGATCAAATGTTCACTAGATCAAAGCTGTTATTGACTTTTATTTTTATATTTAAAGAGAAATTAATTTGTTTATTTTGTATTTTAACATAAAAATAAATGTAAGAAAAATCTGCAGAATGTAAAGTTTAAAAAAAATCTGATTAATCGATTAGTCAGAATAATTGATGACTAAATGGACTAAATGGTTCGGTTCTGCTCAGCTGAGGTCTGAAGTTTGCTGGTTAATCAGATCCAGAACCGGAACCAGAACCAGAACCGGACCTGTGAGGTGAAAGTGGGATCACAGGAAATGGGTTTTCTTCTGGCCTCTGTAGCTCCGATCATTGAGAGTTTTCTGGATCCTCTGGAAGGTTCTGGGTGTTCGGGATGTCCGTCCGGATCCGATCATCTGCAGCCGGTTCAGGAATCATCCGCAGTCACCTGCGGGGGGTCAGGGTCCAGAGGGCCCCTGACCCCCCTGTGGCCCCCCACTGTACGGCCCTGTCTGTCCATTGGACCCAGACTGGACTCGACTCTGACAATCTGTGTTTACAGTCAGAGAAAAGCTGCAGCACTGAGATCTGGACCAAAAGGCTCCAGGTCATAACAGCCAATCAACGGTTTACGTGTCGCGTCGTGTCGTGTCGTGTCACGTCGTGTTGCGTCGTGTCGTGTTGCGTCGTGTCGTGTCGGGTCGAGTTGCGTCGTGTTGCGTCGTGTTGCGTCGTGTCGTGTCGTGTTGCGTCGTGTCGTGTTGCGTCGTGTCGCGTCGTGTCGAGTTGCGTCGTTGTGCTCGTGTCGCGTCGTGTTCGCGTCGTGTCGTGTCGTGTTGCGTCGTGTCGTGTTGCGTCGTGTCGCGTCGTGTCGTGTTGCGTCGTGTCGGTTGCGTCGTGGTCGCGTCGTGTCGAGTTGCGTCGTGTCGGGTCGTGTCGTTGTTGCGTCGCGTCGTGTCGTGTTGCGTCGTGTCGTGTCGGTCGTGTCGTTGTCGCGTCGTGTCGTGTCGGTGTTCGTCGTGTCGTGTTGCGTCGTGTCGCGGTCGTGTCGAGTTGCGTCGTGTCGTCGTCGTGTGTTGCGTTCGGGTCGGTCGGGTCGTGTCGTGTCGCGTCGGGTCGTGTTGCGTCGCGTCGTGTCGCGTCGTGTCGCGTCGTGTCGTGTCGTCGTGTCGCGTCGGTCTGGTGCGTTCGCGTCGTGTCGCGTCGTGTCGTCGTTGTCGGTCTGGGTCGTGTTGCGTCGTGTGCGTCGTGTGTTGTGCGTCGTGTCGTCGTGTCGGTCGTGTCGTCGTCGTGTCGCGTCGTGTTGCGTCGTGTCGCGTCGTGTCGGTCGTGTTGCGCGTCGGTCGTGTTGCGTCGCGGTCGTTGTCGCGGTCGTTGCGTCGTGTGTTGTCGTGGGTGTCGTCGGTCGCGTGTCGTGTGGTCGTGTCGTCGTGGTTCGTGTCGGTGCGTCGTCGTGGTCGCGTCGTGTCGGGTGGTGCGTGGTTGTCGGGTCGCGTCGTTGCGTCGTGTGCGCGTCGTGTGCGTCGTGTTCGTGTCGTGTGTGCGTCGTTGGCGTGTTTCGTCGTGTCTGTGTGTGTCGCGTCGTCGCGTCGGTCGTGTTCGTCGTCGTGTCGCGTGTGCTCGTGTCGTGTCGTGTTCGGGCGGTCGTGTTCGCGTGGCGTGTCGGTGTGCGTCGTTGTCGGTCGTGTGGTGCGTCGTGTCGCGTCGTGTGCGTCGTGTCGTTCGTGTTGCGTGGTGTCGCGTCGTGTTGTCGGTCGTGTGGTCGTGTTGCGTCGTGTCGTCGTGTCGTCGTGTCGTTGTCGGTCGTGTCGCGTCGTGTCGGTCGTGTTCGTGTGGTCGTGTGGGTCGTGTTCGTGTGTTGCGTCGGTGTGTGCGTGTCGTGTGCGTCGTGTGTCGTGCGTTCGTGTCGGTCGTGTCGCGTCGTGTTGCGTCGTGTCGGGTCGGGTCGTGTCGGTTCGGTCGGGTCGGTGTGTGCGTCGTGTGGTCGTTGCGCGTCGCGTCGGGTCGTGTGTTGCGTCGTGTCGCGTGTCGTCGTGTCGCGTCGTGTGCGTCGTGTCGCGTCGTTCGGTCGTGTGCGTCGGGTCGTGTTGCGTCGCGTCGGTGGGTGGTCGGGTCGGTCGCGTCGTGTCGCGTCGTGTCGCGGTCGTGTTGCGTCGTGTGGTCGTGTGTGGTCGTGTCGCGTGCGGGTCGTGTTGCGTCGTGTGTCGCGTCGTGTGGTCGTGTCGGTGTGGGTCGTGTTGCGTCGGGTCGTTGGCGTCGTGTGTCGCGTCGTGGTGTCGGTCGTGTCGGTGCGTCGGTCGTCGTTGCGTCGGTCGCTCGTGTGTCGTGTTGTTCGTGTCCGTCGGTGTCGTCGTGGTCGGTCGGTCGGTCGTGTTGCGTCGTGTCGGTGGTTGCGTCGGGTCGGTCGTGTGTGCGTGTCGGTGGTGTGTTGCGTCGCGTCGTCGTGTCGGTCGTGGGCGTGTGTGGTCGTGTCGGGTCGGGTGTGTTGCGTCGTGTCGGTCGGTGTTGCGTCGTGTCGCGTGGGTCGGTGTCGTTGGTCGGGTCGTGTGCGTCGTGTCGCGTCGTGTGCGTGTGCGGTGCGTCGGGTCGTGTTGCGTCGTCGGTGGTCGGTCGTGTGTCGGTCGGTCGGTCGGTTCGCGGTCGGTCGTGTGCGTCGTGTCGGTCGTGTTCGTGCGTGTGTGCGTCGTGTTTGCGTCGTGTCGGTCGTGTTGCGTGGTGGTCGGGTCGTGTCGTTGGTCGGTCGGGTCGTGTTGCGTCGGCGTCGTGTGCGTCGTGTCGCGTCGTGTCGGTGCGTCGGTCGGTCGGGTGTGTGCGTCGTTGTCGTGGTTGGGTGTGTCGCGTCGTTTTGTGGGTTCGTGTGCGTGTTGGTTGTCGCGTCGTTCGTGTGTGCGTTGTGTCGCGTCGGTCTGGTCGTGGTCGGTGTGTTGCGTCGGTCGTGTGGTCGGTCGTGTCGGTCGTGTGGTCGTGTCGGGTGTGTTGCGTCGTGTGCGTCGTGTTGGTCGTGTGCGTCGTGTGTCTGTGTCGGTCGGTCGGTGGTCGTGTCGCGTCGGTGTGCGTGGTGTTGCGTCGTGTTCGTCGTGTCGTTTGTGGGTGTGTTGCGTCGTGTCGCGTCGTGTTGCGTCGTGTCGGTGTTGCGTCGTGTCGGGTGTGTTGCGTGTGTCGTCGTGTTGGTCGGTGTGTGCGTCGTGTCGCGTCGTGTCGGTCGTGTGCGTCGTGCGCGTCGTGTGCGTCGTGTGCGGTGTCGGTCGTGTTGCGTGGCGGGTGTTGCGTCGCGTGTCGTCGTGTGCGTGTGTGCGGTCGTGTTGTTGGTCGTGTGCGTGTTGGTGTGTCGGTCGGTGGGTCGTGTTGTGCGTCGTGTGGTCGTGTGTGTCGTGTCGGGTGGGTCGTGTTGCGGTGGCGTGTGTTGTCGTGTGCGTGTGGTGTGTCGGTCGTTTGGCGTGTGGTGTGTTTTTTTTTTTTTTTCCCCCCCCCTCGTTGGGCGCGTCGTGTTGTGTTCGTTGTTTCGGGTCGGGTCGGGTCGTGTCGTGTCGGTGGGTCGTGTTGCGTCGGTCGTGTCGCGTCGTGTCGTGTCGTGTGTCGGGTCGGGTCGTGTTGCGTGTTTCGTGTCGCGTCGTGTTGGTCGTTGTCGCGTCGTGTGCGTCGGGTCGGGTGGGTGTGTCGTGTGTGGGTCGTGTTGCGTCGTGTCGCGTCGTGTTGGTCGGGTCGGGTCGGGTCGTGGTGGTCGGGTCGGGTCGTGTGCGTGTGTCGCGTCGTGTTGCGTGTGCGTGGTCGTGTGCGTCGTGTCGTCGGTCGTGTTGGTCGTGTCGCGTCGTGGCGGTGTTGTCGGTTGTTGTCGGGTGTGTTGTTGGTTGTGCGTGTGTTGCGTCGCGTCGTTGTGGTGGTCGTGTTCGGTCGTGTCGTGTCGTGTGTGGTCGGGTCGTGTTCGTGTGTCGCGTCGTGTTGCGTCGTGGTGCGTCGTGTGCGGGTCGGTGTGTCGGTCGGGTCGTGTGTCGCGTCGTGTGCGTCTGTGTCGGTGGGTCTGGGTCGTGTGTTGTCGTCGTGTCGGTCGTGTCCGTTGTGTGGTCGTGTGCGTGTCGGGTCGTGTTGCGTCGTGTGGTGGTGTCGCGTGGTGCGTGTGTCGGTCGGTCGGGTGTGTGCGTGTGTCGTGTGTCGCGTCGTGTTGGTCGTGTCGGTTGTGTCGTGTGCGTGGGTCGTGTTGCTGCGTGGTGTGTCGCGTGTGGTTGCGGGTGGTGTGTCGTCGTGCGTGTTGTGTCGCGTGTTTGCGTCGGTCGCGTCGTGTGGTCGTGTGTGTCGGTGTGTCGCGTCGTTGTCCGTGTGTCGTGTGTGCGTGGGTCGTGTTGCGTCGTGTGTTCGCGTCGTGTTGCGTCGTGTCGGTCGTTCGGGTCGGTGTGTGGTCGTGTCGTCTGTGTCGCGTGTGCGGTCGTGTCGGTCGTGTCGGTCGGGTCGTCGTGTGCGTCGGTCGTTGCGTCGCGTCGGTCGGTGTGTCGCGTGCGTCGTGTTCGTGTCGGGTCGTGTCGGTCGTGGTCGGGTCGTGTTGCGTCGTGTCGGTCGTGTCGCGTCGTGTTGCGTCGGTCGTGTCTGGGGTCGTGTCGGTGTCCGCGTCGTGTCGCGTCGTGTGGGTTGTCGTGGTCGGTCGTCGTGTGTCGCTGTCGTGTGTGTGGTCGTGTCGCGTCGTGTGCGTCGTGTCGGGTCGGGTCGTGTTGGTCGGTGTCGTCGTCGTGTGTCGCGTCGTGTCGCGTCGTGTCGGTGTCGGTCGGGTCGGTCGGTCGTGTTGGTCGTGTCGCGTCGTGTCGGGTCGGGTCGGGTCGTGTCGTGTCGGTCGGGTCGTGTGCGTCGTGTCGCGTCGTGGTGCGTCGGGTCGGTGGGTCGTGTCGGTCGGGTCGGGTCG
>CM065363.1:622500-637500 GCA_033032245.1 Poecilia picta | reverse complement strand
GCATGTCCCTCTGAACCATGTGATGCTGCTGCTGCGTGTCTGTTTGGCTCATCCAGCTTGTTTTCCAAAGAGCTGCTGCTCATCATGATGGATGGAACCTCCTGGTCGCCTCTGGGATTTCGGGTCGTAGGTCAGATGGAGCTTCTGAGGTGATAATCAGCTGAAAACAACCTTGTTGCCATGGCTACGTATCAGGGCTGTTCATCCAGACCCAGAGGGAATAATGGTCTAAGCCAGGGGGTCCAAAGTGGGTCCTGGTTCCCCGGCATGTTCTGGTCCTGGTGGAGTGAGAACCTGTTCAGCTTGTCGATGTTCCTCCAACCTGCATCACTGGATCCAGGGAGAGACTGAAACATGCAGGACGCCGGGGAACCAGGACCCACTTTGGACCCGACTGGTCCAAACGACTCAACCAGAGAAGGATGAACTAAACAGAACCATCCTGCTGCCACCAGGCGGCGCCGTTCCGGATCGTTCCAGCTCCATCCTGCTGCCACCAGGCGGCGCCGTTCCGGATCGTTCCAGCTCCATCCTGCTGCCACCAGGCGGCGCCGTTCCGGATCGTTCCAGCTCCATCCTGCTGCCACCAGGCGGCGCCGTTCCGGATCGTTCCAGCTCCATCCTGCTGCCACCAGGCGGCGCCGTTCCGGATCGTTCCAGCTCCATCCTGCTGCCACCAGGCGGCGCCGTTCCGGATCGTTCCAGCTCCATCCTGCTGCCACCAGGCGGCGCCGTTCCGGATCGTTCCAGCTCCATCCTGCTGCCACCAGGCGGCGCCGTTCCGGATCGTTCCTCTCGGATTCTTAGTTTCTCTTTGTTTTCCTTTCAGACTCCATGAACTCGGAGCAGCGGCAGAAACTGGCCAAGGAGCGCAGGGAGGAGCGCGCTCGCTACATCGGTAAGGACCGCCGCCACCGCAGTTACCATGGTAACCACAGTACCGCCGACTCCGGGTCCAGTCAGGAACTTAGTTCAGTTTCTAACGTTTGTCGTTGTTTCCCTGCTGTCAGAGCAACAGACCCAGCTGCAAGGTAAGCCGCTACGCTAGCATCCAACCGTCCATCCAACCGTCCATCCAACCATCCATCCAACCGTCCATCCAACCGTCCATCCAACATCCATCCAACCGTCCATCCAACCATCCATCCAACATCCATCCAACCATCCATCCATCCCTCCTCCCCCTCTGCTTCCTTCTTGTTTCTTGTTTCACTTCAGGCTGCGTTCACACTGCAGCCTGAAGTGACCCAGTTCAGATTCTTTTTTCCGGTCCGTTCACACTGCCAGTAAATGGACCTGTATGTGTTCTGCAGTGTAAACGACCCGCATGCGCAGTAGAGGGCGCCATAGCGTCAGCGTCCTCAGTGATCTGCCAACCATAGAAGAAGAAGAGCTCAGTGTTTGTGGAAGTAAACATGGAGGCTAACAGTGGAGCTTAGCTACATATTTGAAGTTGTTGTCCAACCAGAGCAACATATAAACAATAATCCTCATAAAGTTCATCATGGTTGTTGTTTTTCTTCCTGAATCGTGAGATTTGTTGAGAATCAGTGACGTTCAGTTGGGATGAATGAGACCTGGACCTTATGGTCCATTTGAATCGGATACGTATCGATATGAGTCACATTCTAAAAGAATCAGACCTGAGCTGTTCACACTGCCATGAAAAGATCGGATCCAGGTCACATTGGGTCAGAAACATCAGAACTGGGTCAGAAACATCAGAACTGGGTCAGAAACATCAGAACTGGGTCAGAAACATCAGAACTGGGTCAGAAACATCAGAACTGGATCACTAAGGCTGCAGTGTGAACAGCCTGATTCTGACTCCAGCAGCAGCCAATCAGATCACAGTAAACTGAGGCCTTCAGCCAGACCAGATTGATTATGGATTGGTTAGCAGCTGCTCTGGGGTCCGCCCCCTGGCCTGATTGGCTCCGCCCCCTGGCCTGATTGGCTCCGCCCCCTGGCCTGACTGGCTCCGCCCCCTGGCCTGATTGGCTCCGCCCCCTGGCCTGACTGGCTCCGCCCCCTGGCCTGATTGGCTCTGCCCCCTGGCCTGACTGGCTCCGCCCCCTGGCCTGATTGGCTCCGCCCCCTGCAATGAAGCCAAAACTAAACAAAAACATTTAAATTAAGATGAAAACAAACATGTTTATCTGAAAATCTGTTTTACCCAGAATTCCTCTAGTGGCAGTTTCATCTTCACTGAATAAATCTATTAATCACCTTTATCAGTGGACCAATAACTAATTTACTGACTTTTTTAGATACAATGAAATGAAGGCAGATTGTCTTAGTGCAGAAACAGCATCAGGCTGCAGCCTCAACGTTTCCTGTCACTTACAACATGTTTTATTCTGAAAGGTCCACATGTAGAAGCCACTTCCTGTCCTCTGTGTGTCCAGCTTTAAATCCATCTTATGACATCAGCTGCAGCTGATGACGGCTGTCAGTGAATCATGGTCAGATTATTTGAAGGTGGAGGACGATGCGGTGGGATCGGACCCTCAGGTGTCTTCCTGTGTGTCTGCAGCCGCCAAGAAGGCCCAGTGGCTGGAGAAGGAGGAGAAGGCGCGGCGGCTGAGGGAGAGCCAGCTGGAGGAGCGGCGCCGGAGGCTGGAGGAGCAGCGGCTGAAGGCGGAGAGACGCCGCGCGCTGCTGGAGGAGAAGCAGCGGCAGAAACTGGAGAAGAACAAGGTGGAGGCTCATCAGTAACCAATCAGCAACGCTCAATTCTTTATAACGGATCGATTATTGAATCAGGACTAAACATGGGTATAGATTTAATAATCTGTTCTTCAGATTGGAGCAAAGTTCATCTTTCCAGAGTTTCTCTGATCATTCATGGAGCTTTTGTAGACAGTCACGTTAGCATTAGCTGCTATTTTAGGCTAGCATAGCTTTGCTGATAGGCCAAAACTAAGAAATGTCTAAACAGGCTGACACATTAATCTGGGCTGCTGGTTTCCATAGGAACGATACGAGGCGGCCATCAAGAGGTCGACGAAGAAGACGTGGGCGGAGATCCGGCAGCAGCGTTGGTCCTGGGCGGGCGGCCTCAACCAGACGTCCCGCCGAGAGAGTGAGTGACAAACCGCCAGGCTGCCGTAGCCTGGCGCTGCGGCCGATGCTGCAGCCGATGCTGCAGCCAATGCTGCAGCTAATGGTGATGCTGCGGCTGATGCTGCAGCCGATGCTGCAGCCAATGGTGATGCTGCGGCTGATGCTGCAGCCAATGCTGGTGCTGCAGCTGACGCAACCCCAGGAAACGGCGTGAGGACGGCGTTCCAGGCGCTGGTGTCCCACTGAGTTGTTTCTCCTGCTAACTCTTGGAATCCCAGAATGCTTTGGGGCATCAGCTGGTTGAGTCCATCAGAGAAACTGACCTTCACCAGCTGCTGACCGTCACAGACGAGTTCAGAGTCTCAACTTGCTGAAATCAGGTTTTGATTCCCAAACTTTCCTCTAACTTCCATCCCAGCTTCCACAGCAGAGCCAGGCCGCCCACCGTGGGGCCCCGCCCCTCGGTGGGCGGCCTGGCTCTGGCCCCGCCCCACGGTTCTGGCCCCGCCCCACGGTTCTGGCCCCGCCCCACGGTTCTGACCCCGCCCCACGGTTCTGGCCCCGCCCCACGGCTCTGGCCCCGCCCCACGGCTCTGGCCCCGCCACTCAGTGGGTGCGCTGGCCCCGCCCCACGGCTCTGGCCCCGCCCCACGGCTCTGGCCCCGCCCCTCGGCTCTGGCCCCGCCCCTCAGTGGGTGCTCTAGCCCCGCCCCTCGGCTCTGGCCCCGCCCCACGGTTCTGGCCACGGCTCTGGCCCCGCCCCTCGGCTTTGGCCCCGCCCCACGGCTCTGGCCCCGCCCCTCAGAGGGTGCTCTGGCCCCGCCCCTCGGCTCTGGCCCCGCCCCTCGGTAGGTGCTCTGGCCCCGCCCCTCAGTGTGTGCTCTGGCCCCGCCCCTCGGCTCTGGCCCCGCCCCTCAGTGGGTGCTCTGGCCCCGCCCCTCGGCTCTGGCCCCGCCCCTCGGCTCTGGCCCCGCCCCTCGGTAGGTGCTCTGGCCCCGCCCCTCAGTGGTGCTCTGGCCCCGCCCCTCGGCTCTGGCCCCGCCCCTCGGCTCTGGCCCCGCCCCTCGGTAGGTGCTCTGGCCCCGCCCCTCAGTGGGTGCTCTGGCCCCGCCCCTCGGCTCTGGCCCCGCCCCTGGCTCTGGCCCCGCCCCTCGGCTCTGGCCCCGCCCCTCGGCTCTGGCCCCGCCCCTCAGTGTGTGCTCTGGCCCCGCCCCTCGGCTCTGGCCCCGCCCCCCGGTCCGCCCGCCCTCGGCTCTGGCCCCGCCTCAGGGGTGCTCTGGCCCCAGCCCCTCGGCTCTGGCCCGCCCTCGGCTCTGGCCCCGCCCCTCGGTAGGTGCTTGGCCCCCCCACAGTAGTGTGTGCTCTGGCCCCGCCCCTCGGCTCTGGCCCCGCCCCTCGGCTCTGGCCCGCCCCTCAGTGGGTGCTCTGCCCCGCCCCTCGGCTCTGGCCGCCCCCTCGGCTCTGGCCCCGCCCCTCGGCTCCGGCCCCGCCCCTCGGCTCCGGCCCCGCCCCTCGGTGGGCCCTCCCCCCCCCATGTGATCAGCTGTGTGTGTTGGTGTCTCCGGTTCAGGCAGATGCTCGGCCTCCACCGTCAACCTGCCCCGTCAGGCGGACTCTGTCCTTAACAACAGGCTGTCCAGGTCCTCTGCCACCCTGTGGACCTCCCCCAACAGAAGTAAGACGTCCAGCTTCCCTCCCCCGCCTCCCCCGCCCCCCCGCCCCGACCCGGCCTCAGTGCTGCCTGCTGCCTGCCTGTGCTTGGTGACTGGTCATTTACCGCCTGCTCCCTCCTGCTGTCTCGCTCTCGGTCTTGTGTGCATCGTGGGTTTTGCTCTGAGTCGGTGGCTTGTCTTGATTTGAGTCGTTTGCACTTCGATCACCTCTGCATCTTGATTGGTGCATCTGTCTCATGGGTTCATGAGGTCACATCCTGCTGTTCACTGCTGCTGTTCGGTGTTTGTGGAGCACATTGTTTAAGATGGTAGATATCATCATATGCATCATGTTGTTTCATGAAACATTTCCATTAAAGTTCATAACTCGTTTATTCTCCACTGTTCTCTGAGCAAAGCAAACCATTTAAAGAGCTGTGAACCTTTTCACTCAATCACTTTGAAAACAACCAGCTGGTTTTTTACGTTAATGCTAATTGTGGTGGTTTTTTAACCACAACATAGTTAAAATATCTTATATTGACCTTGTTTCTCACACACTTCATATGAAATGTGACATAATTTGGAATTAAAACCAGAAACTTGGCTTTGGAGGTTCCAGCTAGAGCCAAAGGCTAAAGTAGCAGCAGCTAAGTGGATTTATACAGTTCAACCTTTGGCTCAAAGAAAGGTTTTAAAGAGTTAAAATCACTTTAAAAACAGTTTTAACGTGGCACCATGTTTATTTCAAAGCACAGTTGTAACAAAGTGAAACATATTTTATAAGGTGAGATTAGGGTCAAACCAAGCAGCTTTGAGCTACTGCAGGATGCTAACAGGCTAGCTCTGAAAGCTACCAGCTGAATGTAAGATAAACTCTCATCTGGTTGTAATCAGTAGACGGTTGGTTGAAGTGCAGCTACCCTGACATGGTCCTCCTGGACCAGCGGAGCCTCAGGCTCGGTCCGGTTCTGTCCTCACCTGGATCCAACGGCGGCTCGTTACAGGAACCCTGACCTGCTGAGAGGAAGTGGAACATGCAGGACCGGCTGCAGCTCCACTGACATAAACCAACATCTCACTGTTGGATTTTAATAGTTTCAAGTTGTATTTCAACAGCTGCTAATTGAGGAAACTTTAAACTTCATGAAGACTGAAGGGCCAAGAGGCTGAACCAAATCTCTAGTTCGACTTGGATGATGGATGGATGATGGATGGATGGATGGATGGATGGATGGATGATGGATGATGGATGGATGGATGATGGATGGATGGATGGATGATGGATGGATGGATGATGGATGAACAGATGAAGGATGGATGATGGATGGATGGATGATGGATGGATGGATGATGGATGGATGATGGATGAAGGATGGATGATGGATGGATGGATGATGGATGGATGGATGGATGATGGATGGATGATGGATGGATGGATGATGGATGGATGGATGATGGATGGATGATGGATGGATGGATGGATGGATGGATGGATGGATGGATGGATGGATGGATGATGGATGGATGGATGATGGATGGATGGATGATGGATGGATGGATGATGGATGAACAGATGAAGGATGGATGATGGATGGATGGATGGATGGATGATGGATGGATGAACAGATGAAGGATGGATGATGGATGGATGGATGATGGATGATGGATGGATGGATGGATGATGGATGGATGGATGATGGATGAACAGATGAAGGATGGATGATGGATGGATGGATGGATGGATGGATGGATGATGGATGGATGGATGGATGATGGATGGATGGATGGATGGATGGATGGATGATGGATGAACAGATGAAGGATGGATGATGGATGGATGGATGGATGGATGATGGATGGATGAACAGATGAAGGATGGATGATGGATGGATGGATGGATGATGGATGATGGATGGATGGATGGATGATGGATGGATGGATGATGGATGAACAGATGAAGGATGGATGATGGATGGATGGATGATGGATGGATGATGGATGAAGGATGGATGATGGATGGATGATGGATGGATGGATGATGGATGGATGGATGGATGATGGATGGATGATGGATGGATGGATGATGGATGGATGGATGATGGATGGATGATGGATGGATGGATGGATGGATGGATGATGGATGGATGGATGATGGATGGATGGATGATGGATGGATGGATGGATGGATGGATGGATGGATGATGGATGAACAGATGAAGGATGGATGATGGATGGATGATGGATGAACAGATGGATGATGGATGAACAGATGAAGGATGGATGATGGATGGATGATGGATGAACAGGTGGATGATGGATGAACAGATGATGGATGGATGATGGATGGATGTGTAGCTGCAGGACGGTAAGCAGTCGGTCAGCAGCTCAGCCTCGTCCTGCTGCATCGTGATGGATGGATGATGGATGAACAGATGATGGATGGATGAAGGATGGATGATGGATGAACAGATGAACAGATGAAGGATGGATGATGGATGAACAGATGAACAGATGAAGGTTGGATGTGTAGCTGCAGGACGGTAAGCAGTCGGTCAGCAGCTCAGCCTCGTCCTGCTGGAGGAAGAGGAGGAGACAGAGTCTGTCTGTCTCCTAGCAACCGGAGGACGAGAGGTTATGGTGTGAAGCCTGATGCAGACAGACTCTGGTGCTGCTGCTAAGATGTCTGACCATGATCCTGAGCCACAGACAGGAAACGGCCGTCCATCAGCGCCGACCCGTTTCCTGCTCTGGAGCTGAAGAACATCTGTGATATGTTCAACAATCTTCAACAAAGTTTCTGAGGCTTAAAGGAAACCTGCCTCAGAACCCGGCTTGGTTCTGGTTCTGGTCTGGTCTGACGCTGAGCTTCAGGCGTCTGGAGTCACCAACTCCTGGGATGGAGGGAAATCAGATCCTGAACTGAGACGCAAAGAGGAAAGACTGGAATATCGAACAACTCTTCACAAAAACACAGCAAAGCTTAGAGCGGGGTGCCCAACGTGTGGCTGGCGGGCCGCTGGTGGCCCGTTGATGCAGACAGACTCCTTGTCTTCATTTAGTAAAAATAGAAAACATGTTGGTCGGCAATTTCACCGTGTTTTTGCTTCATCTGCTGTAAATTAAACCACAAACATCCAGCAGTTTCACCCACAGCTGCCTGAAATTTACAATATTTTGCTGAATCGACGTTTTGGGCCTCAAGGCTGAAGGTTTGGAAACCAGCAAAATGATGCTGCTGACAGGAGCCGTCGTCATGGGAACCGATGCACAAACGATGCTGCTGACGGGAGCCGTCGTCATGGGAACCGATGCACAAACGATGCTGCTGACAGGAGCCGTCGTCATGGGAACCGATGCACAAACGATGCTGCTGACAGGAGCCGTCGTCATGGGAACCGATGCACAAACGATGCTGCTGACGGGAGCCGTCGTCATGGGAACCGATGCACAAACGATGCTGCTGACAGGAGCCGTCGTCATGGGAACCGATGCACAAACGATGCTGCTGACGGGAGCCGTCGTCATGGGAACCGATGCAAAAGATGCTGCTGACGGGAGCCGTCGTCATGGGAACCGATGCACCAGGCAGAAGCAGAATGTAACATAAGAACCAATGAGAAAATGACCCTTGGCTCTAAGAGAAGAAGAGCAGTTCTTTGGAGGTGAAAGGTCAAATCTGAGGTGTGACCCAGATCGGACCCAGAACCAGCTGTAAAGGTTCTGGTCCGATCTGGAGGCTCATTCTCAGATTCCTGCCTGAACCAGTCAGTGGTGGGCGCTGCTAGCTAACACGTAGCTATGCTAACACAGTATTTAGCAAATGCTAATGCTAACGTGCTAACTTCAGATCATGTCTGCCCCTGAAACAACAGCAGTTCAGTTTTGACAGGATGAATACAAACCATTCAGAACCAGAACCTGAACCAGAACCTGAACCAGAACCTCACCTGAGGTGAAAAGTTTATAAAACAGTAAAATAATGTAGAGTTTCTCCAGATAAACGAGGCGCTAAACGTGGTCAGAGGCGCAGGAAGAGACCAGCTGGAGGTGGACGAGGTTTCATGGTGTCTTGGGATGATTGTGAAGGGATGAATGACTGAAGCTCATCATCCTGTTCATGTGTTCATGGATTCATAACACATGAAGGCAGCAGAAGCTCATCAGCAGAGTCTGTTTCTCTGTGTGTCTCTCTCTCTCTCTCTCTCTCTCTCTCTCTCTCTCTCTCCCTCTCTCTCTCTCTCTCTCTCTCTCTCTCTCTCTCTCCTCTCTCTCTCTCTCTCTCTCTCTCTCTCTCCCCCCCCCCCCCTCCCTCCCTCTCTCTTTCCCTCCCTCTCTCTCTCTCTCTCTCTCTCTCTCTCTCTCTCTCCATCCTCTCTCTCTCTCTCTCTCTCTCTCCCTCCCCCCTCCCTTTCTGCCCTCTCTCCCTCCCTCCCCCCCCTCCCTCTCTCTTTCCCTCCCTCTCTCTCCCTCTCTCTCTCTCCATCCCTCCCCCCCTCCCTCTCCCTCTCTCTCCCTCTCTCTCCCTCTCTCTTCCCCTCCTCCCTCCCCCCTCCCTCTCCTCCCCCTCCCCCCTCCCTCCCTCCCCCTCTGAGCGGTCAGTGATGGCGCCCTCTTCTGTCAGCCCGCAGTCGTCTCCTCAGCCCGTGGGAGAGTCGCATCGTGGAGCGGCTGATGACGCCGACGTTGTCCTTTCTGGCCCGCAGCCGCAGCGCCGCCACGCTGCTCAACAGCAGCGACGCCGGTGAGTATCCAGACCCAGTGGTTCTGGTTCTGGTTCTGGTTCTGGTTCTGGTTCTGGTTCGGTTCTGGTTCTGGTTCTGGTTCTGGTTCTGGTTCTGGTTCCGGTTCTGGTTCCGGCTCTGGTTCTGGTTCTGGTTCTGGTTCTGGTTGTATGACCTGCAGATTATTCCTGTTTACATCAGAAAAGTAGATTTTAAACCAGAAATATTTCACAGTTTGGACTCATTTTAGTCAGAGGAAGAGCTGGGAGTGTGTGTGTGTGTGTGTCTCTCATTGTCTCACTGTCTCTCATTGTGTCTCACTGTCTCTCATTGTGTCTCACTGTGTCTCATTGTGTCTCACTGTGTCTCACTGTCTCACTGTGTCTCACTGTGTCTTATTGTGTCTCATTGTGTCTCATTGTGTCTCACTGTGTCTCACTGTGTCTCATTGTGTCTCAGTGTCTCTCAGTGTCTCCCTGTGTCTCACTGTGTCTCACTGTCTCACTGTGTCTCATTGTGTCTCACTGTGTCTCATTGTGTCTCATTGTGTCTCACTGTGTCTCACTGTGTCTCATTGTGTCTCATTGTGTCTCATTGTGTCTCAGTGTCTCTCAGTGTCTCCCTGTGTCTCACTGTGTCTCCCTGTGTCTCACTGTGTCTCACTGTGTCTCATTGTGTCTCAGTGTCTCCCTGTGTCTCACTGTGTCTCACTGTGTCTCATTGTGTTCTCAGTGTCTCTCAGTGTCTCCCTGTGTCTCACTGTGTCTCAGTGTCTCACTGTTCTCATTGTGTCTCAGTGTCTCTCAGTGTCTCACTGTGTCTCACTGTGTCTCAGTGTCTCACTGTGTCTCCCTGTGTCTCACTGTGTCTCAGTGTCTCCCTGTGTCTCACTGTGTCTCCCTGTGTCTCACTGTGTCTCATTGTGTCTCAGTGTCTCTCAGTGTCTCACTGTGTCTCACTGTGTCTCAGTGTCTCCCTGTGTCTCACTGTGTCTCACTGTGTCTCTAGTGTCTCCCTGTGTCTCACTGTGTCTCACTGTGTCTCAGTGTCTCCCTGTGTCTCACTGTGTCTCACTGTGTCTCAGTGTCTCCCTGTGTCTCACTGTGTCTCACTGTGTCTCATTGTGTCTCAGTGTCTCTCAGTGTCTCACTGTGTCTCACTGTGTCTCAGTGTCTCCCTGTGTCTCACTGTGTCTCCCTGTGTCTCACTGTGTCTCAGTGTCTCCCTGTGTCTCAGGTCTCGTGTCTCCACTGTGTCTCACTGTGTCTCAGTGTGCTCCCTGTGTCTCACTGTGTCTCAGTGTCTCCCTGTGTCTCACTGTGTCTCACTGTGTCTCATTGTGTCTCAGTGTCTCTCAGTGTCTCACTGTGTCTCACTGTGTCTCAGTGTCTCACTGTGTCTCCCTGTGTCTCACTGTGTCTCAGTGTCTCCCTGTGTCTCCCTGTGTCTCACTGTGTCTCACTGTGTCTCATTGTGTCTCAGTGTCTCTCAGTGTCTCCCTGTGTCTCACTGTGTCTCACTGTGTCTCAGTGTCTCCCTGTGTCTCACTGTGTCTCCCTGTGTCTCCCTGTGTCTCAATGTGTCTCACTGTGTCTCAGTGTCTCCCTGTGTCTCACTGTGTCTCACTGTGTCTCAGTGTCTCACTGTGTCTCACTGTGTCTCAGTGTCTCCCTGTGTCTCACTGTGTCTCACTGTGTCTCATTGTGTCTCAGTGTCTCCCTGTGTCTCATTGTGTCTCACTGTGTCTCAGTGTCTCACTGTGTCTCCCTGTGTCTCACTGTGTCTCAGTGTCTCCCTGTGTCTCACTGTGTCTCACTGTGTCTCACTGTGTCTCATTGTGTCTCATTGTGTTCTCACTGTGTCTCACTGTGTTCTCAGTGTCTCACTGTGTCTCCTGTGTCTCACTGTGTCTCATGCTCTCAGTGTCTCCCTGTGTCTCACTGTGTCTCATTGTGTCTCACTGTGTCTCATGTGTCTCAGTGTCTCCAGTGTCTCCCTGTGTCTCACTGTGTCTCACTGTGTCTCAGTGTCTCCTGTGTCTCACTGTGTCTCCGTGTCTCACTGTGTCTCACTGTGTCTCATGTGTCTCAGTGTGTCTCCAGTGTCTCACTGTGTCTCACTGTGTCTCAGTGTCTCACTGTGTCTCATTGTGTCTCACTGTGTCTCAATGTCTCCCTGTGTCTCCCTGTGTCCATCACTGTGTCTCCTGTGTCTCACTGTGTTCTCCCCTGTGTCTCAGTGTCTCCCTGTGTCTCACTGTGTCTCACTGTGTCTCACTGTGTCTCAGTGTCTCCCTGTGTCTCACTGTGTCTCACTGTGTCTCTGTGTCTCACTGTGTCTCAGTGTCCGTCCCTGTGTCTCACTGTGTCTCACTGTGTCTCATGTGTTCTCAGTGTCTCTCAGTGTCTCACTGTGTCTCAGTGTCTCACTGTGTCTCCATGTGTCTCACTGTGTCTGCCAGTGTCTCCCTGTGTCTCCCTGTGTCTCACTGTGTCTCACTGTGTCTCATTGTGTCTCTCAGTGTCTCTCAGTGTCTCCCTGTGTTCATCTGTGTCTCACTGTGTCTCATTGTGTCTCAGTGTCTCTCAGTGTCTCCCTGTGTCTCACTGTGTCTCATTGTGTCTCAGTGTCTCCCTGTGTCTCACTGTGTCTCACTGTGTCTCACTGTGTCTCAGTGTCTCCCTGTGTCTCACTGTGTCTCACTGTGTCTCACTGTGTCTCAGTGTCTCCCTGTGTCTCACTGTGTCTCACTGTGTCTCAGTGTCTCACTGTGTCTCAGTGTGTCTCATTGTGTCTCAGTGTCTCTCAGTGTCTCACTGTGTCTCCCTGTGTCTCACTGTGTCTCACTGTGTCTCATTGTGTCTCAGTGTCTCCCTGTGTCTCACTGTGTCTCACTGTGTCTCATTGTGTCTCACAGTGTCTCACTGTGTCTCATTGTGTCTCAGTGTCTCTCAGTGTCTCACTGTGTCTCACTGTGTCTCACTGTGTCTCAGTGTCTCTCAGTGTCTCACTGTGTCTCACTGTGTCTCAGTGTCTCTCAGTGTCTCCCTGTGTCTCACTGTGTCTCAGTGTCTCCCTGTGTCTCACTGTGTCTCACTGTGTCTCAGTGTCTCCCTGTGTCTCACTGTGTCTCACTGTGTCTCACTGTGTCTCAGTGTCTCTCAGTGTCTCACTGTGTCTCACTGTGTCTCAGTGTCTCTCAGTGTCTCCCTGTGTCTCACTGTGTCTCAGTGTCTCTCAGTGTCTCCCTGTGTCTCACTGTGTCTCACTGTGTCTCAGTGTCTCCCTGTGTCTCACTGTGTCTCAGTGTCTCCCTGTGTCTCCCTGTGTCTCAGTGTCTCTCAGTGTCTCCCTGTGTCTCACTGTGTCTCACTGTGTCTCAGTGTCTCCCTGTGTCTCACTGTGTCTCAGTGTCTCCCTGTGTCTCCCTGTGTCTCAGTGTCTCTCAGTGTCTCCCTGTGTCTCACTGTGTCTCACTGTGTCTCCCTGTGTCTCACTGTGTCTCATTGTGTCTCAGTGTCTCACTGTGTCTCACTGTCTCACCGTCTCACCGTCCCCCAGCCTCCAGCCCGTTGTCCAGTGGCTCCCATCAGCCCCGGAGCTCCTCTGAGCGTTGGAGGGTCTCGTCGTCCAGCACGCCTGACATCACGCAGAGGCAGCGGCGACGCAACTCCACGCCGGTGAGCCGGGGGTCAGAGGTCATTTCCTGTCGCTGCTGATGAATAATGACAAGTTGCAACTTTCTGAGCCATTAACTCAGAACGTGTTGATCCTGCATTATCATTACTTACCAATATCTGATCAATAAAACCATATTTATTGTTAATCACAGTATTTACTGGGTCAGTTTATCCGTCCTCTGCGCGCTGCTGCCCCCTGCAGGTGGATAAGAAGAAGAAGGAGAAGAAGGACAAGGAGAGAGAGAACGAGAAGGAGAAGAACGCGCAGAAGAAGAGACCGATGACATCATCAGCGAGCGCCAGCGTCTCCAGGTACCGACCGGACCCGGCGCGCCTCCCTTCATCCTCCCCCCGGGCCAGGAACCGGCCCCCGTCTCCGGCCCCCAGGAGCCGCCCGCTGTCCCCTCTGGTGCCGGCCTGCAAGCCGCCCCCGGGCCAGAAGACGCCCTGCGCCGCCGCCAAGCCCCGCCCCAAACGGGCCCAGACGCCGGCCAGAGTGCAGCCGCAGGCGGTGGCCACCGTCACCGTGGAAACCAGAGAGGAGGAGAGCAACAGTAGGTTGCCACGGCGATATACACTGTAAACACAGATGAGTCAAACTCAGAGTTTCTAAACTTAAAGTTTATTTAATTTTTTATTAAACTTTAATATTTTTATTCCATTTTAAAAATATTTCAGTGCAACCATTTAAAGTTTTTAGATACATAAATTCAAACATTTTCATCTTTCAAGATATAATAATTTGATAAAATGTTTCTATTGTCATTGTTTTAGGAACAGAAAAATAAAATATTCTGACTTTAATCAGAGCAAAATGGAACATAAGGTAAAAATGAGATGAGCTACAGAGAAGCTTCAACTTACTTTTTTAAGAGAAAAGGAGCATTGAGAGAGAATCAAACCTACAGTTTGAGTTGGATGGACCTAAAAACATATTTGGCACTGAGAATATTTTTAGAGAATATTGAGTCTCTGCTGTTGAATCCATTGGATCCAGTTGACGGTTCGGGCTCAGACCCAACAGCCAATCAGGGAGCTTCAGAGCCTCCCTGATTGGAGGATTCGGACGGATCCGACGTAAAGGTTTCCTCTGACATCATTTCCTGTGTTTCTCCTCAGGCTGCAGCGTCGTTCCCGCCATCGTGGTTTCCTCCGCCCCGCTCACGCCTCCGTCCCTCAGCCCGCCCGTCGTAGCGGCGCCGCCCGGGTCCGCCCCGGCCGCGGCGCCGCCCGGCAGGCCGTCGGCCGGCACCAGCGACCCGGAGGAGGCGGCGCGCGCTCTGGCAGAGAAACGGCGTCAGGCCCGGGAGCAGCGGGAGCGGGAGGAGCAGGAACGGCTGGAGCAGGAGCGCCGCAACAGGTGAGGATGACGTCATCGCAGAGAGGATGACATCAGCAGGTCTGGACCCACCCGGGTGGCGTTCATGGACCCAGGAAACTGTTAATGTTGCATTTACTGTTTATCAGCTCATTTCAATACTTAAAATAATATGAAACACTTCAATAACATAATTTTTTAACGTTTGCTGCTCCTGTGTGGTTAAAATCATTCCCTATAATGTAAGCTAATTCCATATGTTGCTAATGCTAGCGGCTATGCTACACATACAGCATCTGGACGTGACTCGTGGTGGTGGGGCCCAGATGAGACTCCGCCCAGGGCCCCAGAGTGGTTTGGACCGGCCCTGTCTGGGTCTGATCAGGTTTTATTCCAGCGCTAGCCTGAAGCCGCTCTCTGCTCCTCAGGCTCCTGCGGGAGGAAGCGGCGGCACGCGATGCCGAGGAGAGGAGGCGGCGCGAAGAGGAGGCGCGCTTCATGGAGGAGCAGCAGCGCCTCCGGGATGAAGCTCAGCGCACCGAGGAAGAGGAGGAGGCGCA
>CM065363.1:602500-615000 GCA_033032245.1 Poecilia picta | reverse complement strand
AGATGTGTTTGCATCGTTCATGGAAATCTGCTGATCACATCTTTACTCTGACAGGAAACATTTGCATGACCTTCAGGAATAAGAGTCAATAAATCAGAGTCCAGAGCAGCTGATCAACCGGCTGGAAGAGAAAGAACAATTTACCATAAATAAATTCAATTTACCATAAATAAATTCAATTTACCATAAATAAATTCAATTTACCATAAATAAATTCGTTACCATTAAAGTATCATAAATAAATTCAATTTACCATAAATTAAATTACTAAATAAATTAATTTTACCATAAATAAATTCAATTTACCATAAATAAATTCAATTTACCATAAATAAATTCAGTTTACCATAAATAAAACGTATCATAAATAAATTCAATTTACCATAAATTCTGCCATAACCAAAGCGGTTTTAGTCGCTGATTTGATGTAACAGTGGCTGCGGTTTGTGCCGTTTTCTCCTTTCAGGTTCTTGTGTTTCGTGAAGCTGCAGCAGTTGAAGGATTCACTCCTCTTCCTCCTCCAGGTGAGGTCATGCTGACCTCTGACCTCTGACCTCATTCAGAACGCTGCAGACGTTTTAATGGTTGGAAGCAAACAGCTTCGTTGAAAACGTTTCCAGAAAGCAACACGCTGCTCAGGTTCCACAGAGGCTGCAGCTCTGAACACAAAACGTTCCGTCACGTTAATCATTCATTCGGAAATGAATGATTTGAACTAAAAAGTTAGTCAGCATGAAAAATCTGTAATTTGAAGCTATGTATGTAGCTACATATTTCACAAGCAAGTTTGTTATTTAGCCTGCTAACAATTGTTTAGCTTCCTAGTAAGCTAACTATTTAGCTCCACCTAAATATTAAGTTAGCAAGTTTGAAGATAAATATTTAAATTCAAACTAAGTATTTAGCTTGCTAGCTACATTTTTAGTTTGCAACCTGAGCTTTATAGGTAAATGAATATCTCTGATAAATAAACCGTATTGTTTTCTCTTATGACCCGTCATTCTTTAGTTTTTCACTGAACCAGACTGTTCCTCCCAGAAACGCTGCGGTGGCGGCTGGTGAAACCAGAGCTGGAGCAGATCTGATCCTCTTTATTTCCACCGGTTGGAGCTGCGCTGCATTAACGCCTCATAAGAGCCGCATGTGGCCTCGCATTGTGCTGGAAGGAGGATCTGCTGCAGTTAATTTTAACCTCGGCATGAACAACTGGCTGCAGAGGACAGCAGGAGGAGTTAATGTTTCAGCAGAAGGTCAAAGGGCAGGTGGGGGCCGAGGCGGGACGACCCGGCGACAGATGTTCCTCTAAAGCCGCCACCATGTGGGGAAAGTTAAAGAAACAGAATTATGTCTCTTCCAGGCACACAGAGATGTTATAATCCAGTGACCATGTTACTTCCAGTTGTTACGAAATGCTATTCATATTAAATCTGATCTAAAAAAAATGTGACTTCCTGATTTAACTCCTTGAAATTGAAGCTCCGCCTCCAGGAAGTCGTCCCAAGATGGCTCCTCTATTAAACTTTAATGTTTTTCCCAGCGTCGCTCTGAGCAGCAGCTCCTATTATGAGCTCAGCAGCTGTTTGCTAATTACTACTGGCTAGTCTGAAGGAGCTGAGGGGGGAGGAGCTGTGCCTCGAAGGCGGGGCTAGGCCCACCCAGGTGAAGAGTTGCCAGGGAAATTAAAGGATTTCTCAAACATGAAAGAATCAAAGCAACACTGCAGGAAAAAAAGATTAAAAAAACAATTTATTTTACATGATACTGGCCCTTTAAAAGAAGGAGAGGGCGGGGCTTAGAGGGACAGGAGACAGAAAAATCATCTGGAGGATTTCTTCCAGGATCAGGAAACCTGAGCTGCTCCTGCAGCTTCCATCAGCTGGGATGTTCAGAGCAGATCCAGTTTGACATGAAAAGATTAATCTAAATAAAGTTCTTCCTGACCTGCAGGAAGAACTTCATAAATGCAATAAAGCTGATAAAAATGTCAGAAGATCCATTCAATGTGAAATAGAAATCTGAGTGTTTCTTTTATTTTTAGATTTTTGCATTTTGTGAGAATATGAATAAATATTAAAATTTTAAATGATGACTGTATGAGAATAAAACAGAGTTTAAACTGTAAACCTACAGGAAAATTATGCAGACCAATCATTGAGTGGATGTTTCCATGGAGATGAAGGTCCATAACTTTCGCTGTCTGCTTGAACAGAAACAATAATTACATTTTTATAGTTAATGATGAACTCTTTCACCAATATTTTAAATGAAATGACCAGAAATGATTATAGAAATGGATTTGTAGACGAGCCGAACTGACTGGTGGATCCTCCGTGTGTTGAAGCTGAAGCTGATGGAGACGTTGCTGCTGGTGGATTTTTCTGGCATCGTCCTGCAGGTCTGTCGTTGGTTTCAGGATCATTTCAGCTGAAACTCTGAGCTCTGCAGGTTCCTGTCACTCTGTTCAAACAGAAACGTATCGTGAAACAGTAGAAAACAGCTTACAGACAGTTTTTAAATTCATTATAAATGTGAAATAGTGACTCCTGCTGGTTTAGATTTTTGTTTTTGGATCTGAAGAGTTGATTCTTTTAATCAGGATGGAACTAAATTGATATTAAATGAGTCTGAGTTATTTTGACCTGTTGCTTTAGTAACAAACCGCTGCATCCCAGGCGCACAAAAGAGATTTATAGGAGATCCTTCCTCTCATCCAGCCAGACTAATGATCACCGCAACAAAATCATGGTGGCATTTTTACAACCAATTATTCTGTTTTTGCTGTTTGCTTGAAATAACATCTCTGTTGTTACTGCATATATGTTTCTATGTACTGATATATTGTATTGTCTTCTTAATGTTCAATACACACATTAAGTATTTAAAAACGTCACCCTGTCAGGATATTTTTTCTGTTTCTGTTAATAAGGGCATTTTTTAAATTTATTACCTTTGACTTCATATTTTTAACACCTTTTTAATCTGTAAATATTTTGATGCTGCTGTTGAAGCTGAGCTTCCCCTCTGTAGGACAGTAAAGGTTTTGTCCCTGTTCTACTCTAGTTTTTGCTCCGTTTGTCTGTGACCTCCGGGTGTTTGGTCCTAAAATGTCTCCCGTCTCCTTCTTCCCGCTCCGTTTGTGTTCCAGGCTGCGCTCACGCAAAGTCTCGCGTGAATTGGCCAGACCGCCTGTTACCGTCAGCTAGCGTCAAGCTCGCTGTTTCGAAGCCGTTGAAGTTCGCTGCGACCAGAACCGAACCTTTTGCTACGGTTTCCCAACAGATACAACGTTTGGTTTATGTTTATGGGCCGGAACACAGCAGTGGACCTCCGGGTTTCCTGTTTTTACCTTCGGCTGTTTATCGGGCCGCCAACGGCTGACCCGACACACAGCAGTTAGCCTGTTAGCATCGTTAGCTTCGGCTGCGCCGGAACCAGGAAGGAGCTGCAGGCGTTTGGGCCCGAACCTTCCGCGGCTGCCCAGAACCCTCATCCGGATCAACAGAACCAGAACATCCGCAGAAGGAGAAGAAAGGTAGAGCGAGTCTCTTGTTGGCGGGCGGCTGGTTAAATTCAGAACCGGTTTAACGGTTAAAGGTTCGGCCGCGGAGGTGAACAGAACTCCGTGTTCTGGACCTGGTTCATTTAATCTGGATTTGCTGGGATTTCAGTTTCCAGACTTCCTGTTTCAATGTGGAAAATCTGGAAGTTTGGACTGGTTTCAGGTTCCGGATGATCAGAACTGAGCCAGGTTAGGTTCCTGGATCAGAACCGAAAGTTCCGACCCAAAACGTACAAATGCTGAATATTCTGACGTTTTTGTAGTTGAGAACAAAGTCAGTTAATCATATAATCCTGTATATGAACCGTTGACATGGAGACTTTCTGCCTTGTTGTCTTTTAAATGAGCATCTTTGGTTAAACTAGTTGAAAATACTGAATCTGGACTTTCTGGTTCTGGTTCTGGTAAATGAAACGGGTTTAAACAATAATCTTCATTTCTGTCTGGAATGAAGGAAATAATGTTAAAGCTGATCAGTTTTATGGGTCCAATAATCCAGAACCGGATCAGAATACAAACAGATTGAAAATGAGATTATATTTCTCGTTTTCTGGTTATATTATCTCAGTTTGATCTGGTTTAAAATTGATCAGAATGTAAACATAGACTCTGGATCTGTTTGGAAAAGGAGGAAATTCAAGATGGCTTCCTGCCACAGGTCCCTGAGTGGAGCTCAGAGGGGCGGTTCTGATGGTTCTGTTGGGTCGGGTGTCCATCTGCAGACTCCAGGATGTTCTGACCATAAAGCAGTTTTAGATCCAACATGGCACATCTGATGGTGAAATGGAAAAACCTGCGCAGCACCAACAGTCATTAATTTGTAGTCATTTTTTAATCTGTAGATGTTTAAATTAGCATCATGTGACCTTTTATTTTCATGGAATTAAAGCGTCTTCCTTGTCCTGTGTGCTGTATGTAAATATATGGTCTCAACCGTTATGGCCTCTACTTGGTACATAGCAACTGTTGCTAGGCAGACCTAAAACAGAGGAACAATGCTGGTGGTTTATGGGTCGCTAAGGAAGACGAAGCTGCAGCACCAGTTTGGTGTCCTTCACAGGAGGAATGCTACTTCCTGTTTCTTCCTGCTACTTTCTGTTTCTTCCTGCTACTTTCTGTTTCTTCCTGCTACTTCCTGTTTCTTCCTGCTACTCTCCCGTTTCTTCCTGCTACTTCCCGTTTTCTTCTGCTCTCCGTTTCTTTCCGCTACTTCCGTTCTTCTGCTACTTCCCGTTGCTTCCTGTTTCTTCTTATTTTCTTCCTGCTACTCCTGTTTCTTCCTGCTACTTCCTGTTTCTTCTTATTCTTCTGCTACATCTTGTTTCTTCCTGCTACTTCCTGCTACTTCCTGTTTCTTCCTGTTTCTTCCTGTTTCTTCTTATTTCTTCCTGCTACTTCCGTTTCTTCTGCTACTTCCTGTTTCTTCCTGCTACTTCTGTTTCTTCTTATTTCTTCCTGCTACTTCTTGTTTCTTCCTGCTACTTCCTGTTCTTCTTTTCTTCCTGCTACTTCTTGTTTCTTCCTGCTACTTCTTTTTCTTTTTCCTGCTACTCTTGTTTCTTCCTGCTACTTCCTTCTTACTTCCTGTTTTTCTTATTTCTTCTATTTCTTCCTGCTACTTCCTGTTGCTTCCTGTTCTTCCTGTTTCTTCTTATTTCTTCCTGCTATCTGTTCTCTGCTACTTCCTGTTCTTCCTGCTCTCCTTGCTTCCTGTTTCTTCCTGCTACTTCTTATTTCTTCCTGCTACTTCCTGTTCTCTTATTTCTTCCTGCTACTTCCGTTTCTTCCTGCTTCTTCCTGTTCTTCCTGTTTTTCCTGCTACTTCCGTTTCTCTTCCTGCTACTTCGGTTTCTCCTGCTACTTCCCGTTTCTTCCTGCTACTTCCCGTGCTTCTTGTTTCTTCTTATTTCTTCCTGCTACTTCCTGTTTCTTCTTATTTCTTCCTGCTACATCTTGTTTCTTCCTGCTACTTCCTGCTACTTCTTTTCTTCCTGTTTCTTCTTTTTCTTCCTGCTACTTCCTGTTTCTTCCTGCTACTTCCTGTTCTTCTTTTCTTCCTGCTACTTCCTGTTTCTTCCTGCTACTTCCTGTTGCTTCCTGTTTCTTCCTGTTCTTCTGTTTCTTCCTGACTTCTTGTTTCTTCCTGCTACTTCTTTTTCTTCCTGCTACTTCCTGTTTCTTCTATTACTTCCTGTTTCTTCTTTCTTCGTTTCTTCCTGCTACTTCCCGTTCTTCTGTTTTCCTGTTTCTTCTTATTTCTTCCTGCTACTTCTGTTTCTTCCTGCTACTTCCTGTTTCTTCCTGCTACTTCTCCGTTGCTTCCTGTTTCTTTGTTTCTTCTTATTTCCTGCTACTTCTTCTTTCTTCCTGCTACTTCCTGTTTCTTCCTGCTACTCTTTCTCTTTTCCTGCTACTTCTGTTTCTTCCTGCTTCCTGTTTCTTCTTATTTCTTCTGCTACTTCTTGTTTCTTCCTGCTACTTCTGTTTCTTCTATTCTTCCTGCTACTTTGTTTCTTCCTGCTACTTCCTGTTTTCTGCTCTCTTTTTCTTCTTCTTCTTTTCTCTCTTTTTCTTCCTGCTACTTTGTTTCTCTCTTTTCTTCCTGCTATTCTTTTTTTCTCTCTTCTTTTTCTTCTGCTACTTCCTTTCTTCTATTTCTTCCTGCTACTCTTGTTTCTTCCTGCTACTTCCCTGTTTCTTCTTATTTCTTCCTGCTCTCTGTCCCTGCTCTTTTTTCTTCTCCTGTTTCTTCCTCTCTTCCTTTTCTTTCTTATTTCTTCCTGCTACTTCTTGTTTCTTACCTAACAAGTACTATCTTGGTTTATGTCCTAGATATCGCTCGCACCTTTTGTTCCTTCCAGAAATCTACTTCCTGTTTCTTCCTGCTACTTTCTGTTTCTTCTGCTACTTTCTGTTTCTTCCTGCTACTTCCTGTTTCTTCCTTGCTACTTTCTCTTTCTTCCTGCTACTTTCCGTTTCTTCCTGCTACTTCCTTTTCTTCCTGCTACTTCCCGTTTCTTCCTGCTACTTCTTTCTGTTTCTTCCTGCTACTTCCTGTTTCTTCCTGCTACTTCCTGTTTCTTCTGCTACTTCTGCTCTCTGTTTCTTCCTGCTATCTTCCTGCTACTTCCTGTTTCTTCCTGTTCTTCCTGTTTCTTCTTATTTCTTCTGCTACCTTTCCTGTTGTACTTCCTGCTACTTCCTGTTTCTTCCTTTTCTACTTTCTGTTCTTCTCTCTATTCTGTCTTCTCGCTACTTCCTGTTCTCTTCCTGCTACTTCCTGTTTCTTCCTTTTCTTCCTGCTACTTCTTGTTTCTTCCTGCTACTTCTTGTTTCTTCTGCTACTTCTTGTTTCTTCCTTGCTACTTCCTGTTTCTTCTTATTACTTCCTGTTTCTTCTTTTTCTTCTTATTTCTTCCTGCTATCTTTCTTCCTGTCTTTGCTCTCTGTTTTCTTCCTGTTTCTTCTTTTTCTTCTCTGCTACTTCTTGTTTCTTCCTGCTACTTCTCCTTTTTCTTCCTGCTACTTCTTCCGTTGCTTCCTGTTCTCTTTCTTCTTTTCCTTGCTACTTCTTATTTCTTCCTGCTACTTCCTGTTTCTCTTATTTCTTCCTGCTACTTCCTGTTTCTTCCTGCTTCTTCCTGTTTCTTCCTTTTTTCCTGCTACTTCCGTTTCTTCCTGCTACTTCTCTTTCTTCCTGCTACTTCCGTTTCTTCCTGCTACTTCCGTGCTTCTTGTTTCTTCTTATTTCTTCCTGCTACTTCCTGTTTCTTCTTATTTCTTCCTGCTACTCTTGTTTCTTCCTGCTACTATCCTGTACTTCCTGTTTCTTCCTGTTTCTTCTTATTTCTTCTGCTACTTCCTGTTTCTTCCTGCTACTTCCTGTTTCTTCTTATTTCTTCCTGCTACTTCTGTTTCTTCCTGCTACTTCCTGTTGCTTCCTTTTCTTCCTGTTCTTCCTGTTTCTTCCTGCTACTTCTTGTTTCTTCCTGCTACTTCTTGTTTCTTCCTGCTACTTCCTGTTTCTTCTTTTACTTCCTGTTTCTTCTTATTTCTTCCTGTACTTCTTTCTGCTACTCTCCTGCTTACTTTCTCTGTTTCTTCTATTTCTTCCTGCTACTTCTTGTTTCTTCCTCCTACTTCCTGTTTCTTCCTGCTACTTCCCGTTGCTTCCTGTTTCTTTTTGTTTCTTCTTATTCTTGCTACTTCTTATTTCTTCCTGCTACTTCCGTTTCTTCCTGCTACTTCTGTTTCTTCCTGCTACTTCCTGTTTCTTCTTATTTCTTCCTGCTACTTCTTGTTTCTTCCTGCTACTTCTGTTTTCTCTATTTCTTCCTGCTACTTCTTGTTTCTTCCTGCTACTTCCTGTTTCTTCTGCTACTTCCTGTTTCTTCTTTTCTTCCTGTACTTCTCTTTCTTCCTGCTACTTCCTTTCTTCCTGTTTCTTCCTGTTCTACTTCTGTTTCTTGCTACTTCTTTTTCTTCCTGCTACTTCCTGTTTCTTCTTATTTCTTCCTGCTACTTCTTGTTTCTTCCTGCTACTTCCTGTACTTCCTTTTTCTGCTCTATTTCTTCCTGCTACTTCCTGTTTCTTCCTGCTACTTCCTCTGTTTCTTCTTTTCACTTCCTGTTTCTCTTCCTTTTTTTTCCTGTTCTCTCTATTCTTCTTTCTTATTTCTTCCTGCTACTTCTTGTTTCTTCCTGCTCTTCCTGTTTCTTACTTCCTGTACTTCTTGTTTCTTCTGCTACTTCCTGTTCTTCTGTTTCTTTCCTCTTTCTTCCTGTATCTTTCTGCTTCCTGCTTACTTCCTGTTTCTTTCTCTGCTACTCTTCTTCTCCTGCTACTTCCTGTTTCTTCTTATTTCTTCCTGCTACTTCCTGTTTCTTCCTGCTACTTCCTGTTCTTCCTGTTTCTCTTCTTTGCTTCCTGTTTCTTCCTGCTACTTCCTGTTTCTTCCTGCTACTTCTGTTTCTTCCTGCTACTTCCTGTTTCTTCTTATTACTTCCTGTTTCTTCTTATTTCTTCCTGTTTCTTCCTGCTACTTCCCGTTGCTTCTGTTTCTTCTTTTTCTGTTTCTTCTTCTTTCTTCTTTTCTGCTACTTCTTGTTTCTTCCTGCTACTTCCTGTTTTTCTCTACTTCTCTTCCTTTCTTCCTGTTTCTTGTTTCTTCCTGCTACTTCCTGTTTCTTCTTATTTCTTCCTGCTACTTCTTGTTTCTTCCGGCTACTTCTTGTTTCTTCTAATTTCTTCCTGCTACTTCTTGTTTCTTCCTGCTACTTCCTGTTTCTTCCTGCTACTTCCTGTTTCTTCTTATTTCTTCCTGCTACTTCTTGTTTCTTCCTGCTACTTCCTGTTTCTTCTTATTTCTTCCTGCTACTTCCCGTTGCTTTATTTCTTCCTGCTACTTCCTGTTTCTTCTTATTTCTTCCTGCTACATCTTGTTTCTTCCTGCTACTTCCTGTTTCTTATTTCTTCCTGCTACTTTTGTTTCTTCCTGCCATTTCCTGTTGCATCCTGTTCCTCCCTGTTATTTTCTGCTACTTGCTGTTACTTCTTGGTACTTGCTGTTCCTCCCTGCCACTTCCTCTTACTTCCTGCTCCGGGTCGGATGTAGAGAAGTTTCCATTTGGTTTTTAAATATTGCAGAAAATAGTTGAATATGAAAAGGCAGCTTGATGATTAAATAAGTAATTTCCTGAATCGATTATTGAAAATCATTTATTATGTGTCAACTGGAAAACACAGATTATTTCTTTACTTGGAAATGTAATTAAATTACTGTAATTCTGTTAATCTGCATAATGCCACATTTTTATCCTTTTCTAAATTGATCTTTGTGCCTCTGATTCTCCTGTTGCCTCAGATTTCTTTCCCTTCCAGCTCCATCTGGAGGTTCTGCTGTTGGACCGGGTTCTGGTTAAGGTCCACTCTGGTTCCTGCTCCTGTGGCCGAGTTGGATCGGACCCGGACCCCCCGGTACCGCTGGTATTGCTCTCACCCTGATGGCTCTGTTTGTTCCTCAGGACAGAATCGACCTGGTCTGACTGCAGACATGTCCAAGGTTCTGGATTCTCCGTCCCGACCCAGATCCCGGTCCAGATCCAGGTCCTACTCCAGGTCCAGGTCTCGGAGCCACTCCCGCTCCAGATCCAGGAAGCGCCACTACAGGTAGAACCCGTTTGCCGACCCGGTTCTGGACCGCAGGACGGATCCACTGAAGTCCTACAGCCTCTGATAAACCGGATGGCTTTCTATGTGGAGGAGTTCTGATGGGCTGGTTCTGATCCGGCGCTGTATGGGTTCTTCCCTGCTGCTGGTCGATGATTGGCCGAACTGCCTAGTTGCCCTTTCCCCCCTGCTGTGGGGGGTGATTGACCTCATGATTCTGGATAGTTTAGCAGTGAAACGTCTTGGTGCAGCAGCAGAATCACAGCGGTTCTGTTGGGCCCGGTTCTGAAAGCGGTTTAAAGCCAGGAACGCTGCTGCACTGTGAAACATTCACAACTTTCCTCGAGGTGTTTTAGTAACAGAGGTACTGGAGTCATGCGAGGAATCGTTGGAGCTCTACATGTGACCCGTTGGAGGGCTGTGATTGGTCCGTGTCCGGTTGGTCCTGACTGTCCGTCTCTCTTCCCGTTCCCAGCTCCCGGTCCCGGTCCCGCTCCCATTCCCCGGGCTACAGGAACTACCCGTCCCGGGACTACCAGGGCAACAACAGAGGCTTCCGGGGTTACAACCGCGGCTACCGCCGGCCGTACTACTACCGCGGCCGCAACCGAGGCTACTACCCGCGCGGCCACTACCAGAACCGAGGGAGAGGAGGCTACGGCTACAAGTCCAACTGGCAGGGCGGCGGCGGCGGCGGAGGAGGAGGCGGCGGCGGCGGCGGCTGGCACGACCGGCAGGACCGGCAAGACCGGCAGGAGCACCACAGCCCCAGGAGGCCGTACTCGCGCTCCCGCACGCCCAAGAAGCGCTCAGGAAGCCGCAGCCGCTCCCGCTACTCCGACCGCTCGTCCTCCGGCCGCTCCCGCCACTCCCGCCACTCCAGCTACTCGTCCCGCTCCCGCTCCCGATCCTCGTCCCGACGCCACGACAGCAAAAGTCGGAAGAAGTCCAAGGACTCCAAAGACAAGCAGCCGGAGAGTCAGCCGGAGAAATCGGCCACAGCTGCCGACGGCACTGTCATCGCCAAAACGTCTGGTGGGAAGTGGATCGACTACGACGCCAGCCCCAAGAGGCGCAGTCCGGACCCCAAGAAGGAGGACGCGTCGGACCCGGAGGCCAAGGGCGGCGGCGGTGCGATGTGGAAGACCGTGGGCTCCGTCTCGCCTCCGGGGAAGAGCCCCTCCAAGTCCGGGCAGACGGCCTCCTTCAGCGGCTTCGGCTTCTTCTCCAAGGATGACCCCAAATCCGGAGACAGCGCCGGGATCTCCGCAGCTTTCAAGAAGTATGTCCACTTCCAATCGTCCAATCAGCTTCCTCCTGACTGCTGACCTCACCTGAGTCTCTGTTCCAGGTTCCTGGCTGAGAAGCAGCTGAAGAAGCAAGCGGCCGAGAAGGAGAGCAGCCGGGAGAAGGACGCAGACCCCGAGAAAAGCTCCAAGTCCTCCGACATCTTCAGCATCTCCGCGTCTCCGTACGCCGATCCCAAAGACGACAAGACCATGCCCTTCTTCGACCCGGGAGAGGAGGAGTTCCTGGAGTCGCAGGGCCTGAAGGACCGGATCATCAACGAAGACGGCGACGGCAAACCCGTCCTCACCGAGCGCGACATCTTCGGCAAATGGGGCGACGAGCCAAACTACTCCTCGTCCTATCAGTCGGCCAAAGACAAAGGCCGCCGAGACGCAGAGGAAGAGGCTGTGGACGAAGCCGAGGAGGAGCTGTACCGCAGCCGCAAGCACTCCAAGAAGGAGGAGAAGGCCAAGAAGAAGGAGAAGAAGGAGAAGACCAAGAGGAGCCTGAGTCCTCCGACGACATCCAAGGAGAAGGAGCGGCCGCTGTTCCCCGGAGCGTTCCCCGCTCTGGAGCCGTCTCCTCCGCACCGCCTGTCCGCCTCCAGGGAGGAGTTCGAGCTGAAGATGAGCTGCTTAGAGGAGACAGCCAGGTAACCTCTGCTGCCCCCGCAGGAGAACAGCAGCATTACACTGAGACTCACATGCTCTCTGCTGCCCCTACAGGAGAACAGCAGCATTACACTGAGACTCACATGCTCTCTGCTGCCCCTACAGGAGAACAGCAGCATTACACTGAGACTCACATGCTCTCTGCTGCCCCCGCAGGAGAACAGCAGCATTACACTGAGACTCACATGCTCTCTGTTGCCCCTACAGGAGAACAGCAGCATTACACTGAGACTCACATGCTCTCTGCTGCCCCTACAGGAGAACAGCAGCATTACACTGAGACCACATGCTCTCTGCTGCCCCTACAGGAGAACAGCAGCATTACACTGAGACTAGACCACATGCTCTCTGCTGCCCCTACAGGAGAACAGCAGCATTACACTGAGACTCACATGCTCTCTGCTGCCCCCGCAGGAGAACAGCAGCATTACACTGAGACTCACATGCTCTCTGTTGCCCCTACAGGAGAACAGCAGCATTACACTGAGACTCACATGCTCTCTGCTGCCCCTACAGGAGAACAGCAGCATTACACTGAGACCCACATGCTCTCTGCTGCCCCTACAGGAGAACAGCAGCATTACACTGAGACTAGACCCACATGCTCTCTGCTGCCCCTACAGGAGAACAGCAGCATTACACTGAGACTAGACCACATGCTCTCTGCTGCCCCTACAGGAGAACAGCAGCATTACACTGAGACCCACATGCTCTCTGCTGCCCCCGCAGGAGAACAGCAGCATTACACTGAGACCCACATGCTCTCTGCTGCCCCCGCAGGAGAACAGCAGCATTACACTGAGACTCACAT